>FMBT01000709.1:15000-20900 GCA_900095095.1 Fragilariopsis cylindrus CCMP1102
TTAATGTAAAGTTTTTGTTGTGGAGTGTTGAGAGTTCAATGGGTGTTGAGATTCTAGTTTAGACAAGAGATTAGTTGAGTTATTAAGGTTGTTCTAAACGATTTATGGGTTCTATCTTAGGCTGTTAGGCTGTCCTTGAGACGCTGTGTTGCTTGTGTTAGTGGTGATAGGCATTTATCATTTGAATTGGATTTGGTGTTTGACTGGCTTGTTTGACTGTTTGAATCGGTGCGCGATAATAGTAACGGTATTTGTGGTCTGTCCGTCGTGCGTGTTAAGATTTCAACACACCCTTGCAAGCTAGTTGGGCTCTTACCTTCAATATAAGTGTAGATAGGTCTTAGTTTTCTGTGTGTGGCTGGTGAGTGGTATTTGGTATAGTAGTCGGCGAGGTTAACTTTGCCCGGAGCCCAGAATACTCTGTATTCTCCTTGTTCCACCCTGTCCTGTACCCAGTAGAATCTTTTGTCCATTGCTTTACTTTGTTTTTGCTTGATTGTTTTATTCATTATTCCGTCTGCTGTACTGTTATCTGTTCGTAGTGGCGTTGGTGGTTGTGGATGGCCTAGTTCTTCTAGTGTTGTTCGCATTGGTGCTAGTTCCTGTGCATTCATGTATAGTGCTCCCACTTCTGCTTCTGCTGCTGATGCCATTACTGCTTTGATTATTTTGGCTAGTACATATATTGGTCCGTTGAATTGGGTTCCTTTTTTGTTGCCTAGGTAGTGGTAGCCCCCTGCTCGGCTTCTTGATTTTGGTGCTACACAGTACGCTGCATCACTGTCACATGATAATATCATGTCACTGGCTCTGTAGATGATGGTTGCATCTGGGTTACTTGCACAGTAGTTTAGGAATTGTATTAGTGCTGCTTGTGTGTCCTCTGTTGCTGTTGTTGCCTTGATGCTTAGTTCATTGAGTGCGTGTAACTGTGTGCTGTCGACTGATCTTCCATCATATAGGAATTTGCCACATACTTTCTGGATGTGGTTTTTTTGTAATGGAGTTAGTTCTGGTGTTGTATCTTCCGTGGTATATTGTACTTTCTTTCCATATTCAGGGGTACATATTTTGTTGGTCCATAGTGATGTTTTGATGGTGTTGGGTGCTGGAATTGTTGTAGTGCTCTTTTCACATACCCTTTCATAGATAGTTTTACTTCTCTTTTCTCGTAGTTCCATTCAAGATCAATTCCTATATATTTGGATCCGCTCCAGTCTATTTTTAGTGGATATTTTTCTTTGATTGCTGCGAATAAGTGATCAATGTCGTCCTTGTTGGTGTATTTTATTCCAAAGTCGTCTACTACTAGTGTGAAGCTGATTGGTCTTGTTTTATGTTTCCATAATCCTGGTGTTCGCCTGGTTGGATAGTATCCATACTTGGCTAGGTGCTCTTGGAGGTCTTCATTCGCGATTCGGCCACTTTGTGCTAGTCCATACATTGCTCCTGTGATTTCTACATAGGCATATCCATCTGCTTCCACATATTGCATTACATTGTATTCGTTGATGATTTCTGTTGGGATTAGACTTAGGTGGATTCTCATGTATTCAGATGATTTGAGTTTCGAATTTGTGTAGAAGTTTCCTATGTCGGCTGCTGCATACTGTGCATCTTTGGTTGATATTGTACTGTTGAGGTGTATCTTGATTGTTTCCAATCCAGCTGTTTCTGTGCTTGTTTTTCCATCATATTGTAGTCTATCTCCTCCTACTGTTAGTCGAGTGCGATTGATGTCATCTTTTTGTAGTCTTACATCACAGCAGAATCGTGCATACGTTACTTTCTTTCCAATTGGTACTTGTTTTCTCCTTATGAAGTGAAATGTGTCTGATCCTTTGACTCGTTGAGTACCATCTTCATTTTTTCCTACTCCTTTTAAAAGTTTGCCAAATTCATTTGCTGCTGATTTTTGCCATGCTTCCCGTGTTTGTTTGTCTGAGTGGTTGACTAGTTGTTTGTAGTCTATCATTTTTCCTGTTGCTTCATCATATACGGTCATTGCAAAGTGTCCTGGTAGTTTTCCTCCTGTTGGTGATGGATTGTTTCTGTTTTGTCGTACAATGTTAGCCCTTTGTAGTCGTGTTGATAATCGGGTCATTCGTCTTGTTAGATCTTTATCTGTATCAATGCATCGAAACTGGTTGAGTGTTCTACTGCTAACTTGTTCCTGATCTCCACTTTCATATTCAATGAAATATAATCTTTCATTTTCGTTGTAGTGGGTGACTTCTCCTTGTTGGATGGTGTTGTTGTAGTTTTTCATTATCTTGGTTCCTATCTCATCTTCGGTAATTGTTGGTAATACCACCCTTGTAGCTACTCGGTTCGTACCTTGGTTCATATTGAAGGATTGTTGTTGGTTTTCCACTGGATCACCCACTCGGTTCGTACCTTGGTTCGCGAAGAATTGTTGTTGGTTTTCCCCTGGATTACCCACCACCCTTGTAGCTGCCCATGCCGGCACCCTTGTAGCTTCACTATCCTGTTGTCGTGGAGTGAATATTTCTCGTAACTTGTCAATGGCGTCGTTGGTCTTGGTTCCTTGGTCCAAAAATGGTGTAGGCGGATGTGGTTTCTGAAGTATTGCTACTAAGTCTTCTGTTACACTTGCTAGTCTATCTTCTGATGATGTCTTTGGCATTTGTACATGTTCAGGGAAGAATTCAATTGTATCTGTTGTTCTTTCTCCTCTTGTTGCTGGTATGTATACTCTATAATTCCGATAGTGATGTTTGGCTGGTCCAATGAAGTAACCTTTTACTCCATGGTCTGCCCATGTTTTTCTATCCTGTGGTCTCTCGTGTGCCACAATGAGGCATCCAGGTGGTGCTAATGGAGTTTTGTTGAAGTCAAAATTGCCCCATAGTTCATTGTAGGCTGACTTGGCTGGGTTGATTCGCGATGGTCGTAACATGTTCAGTGTTAGTACTGATACTGGTAGTATCCTATCCCATTGGCTCTTTGGGAATGTTGGATCACACCCATATAGTGTTGATACAAAATGATTTTTGACTGTCTGTATTGCCCTTTCTGCAGGTATGGTTCGATGGTTGCCTCTTGGTGCTATTTGGTATTTCAATCCTCGTGCTTCTATCTCTTCAATTAGTTCCTTTGAGAATTCATTGTCTATTCGGTGTAGTACTGGATTGATTCCTGCTTTCTTCAGTGTGTCATGCATTTCAATGAATCCTGCTAGTAGGTGGTCTTTATTTCTTGATTTGATTGCCACTGCAAGTATTGCTCCTGAATCGCTGTCTTCCATCACCATGATGTATCTATTTCCTCGTGATGATGTGTGAGGGAAAGCACCTGTTTGATCACTTGATGTCATTCCTTTCAGGTCTGCAAAGTTTATTGCTGTTATCTGCACAATGTGTTCTCGGTTCTTGATTACTCGTGGTGGTAGGTAGTCTGGATCATCTTCTTCATCTTCCATTATTTCTGCTGTTGTTACTTTGTCTGTTGGTCGTAGGTTCTTTCTTACTTTGTGTAGATGGCCCATTGTTGTTTGGATTGATTTTGGTAGGTGTTTTCTGATGCCATGTGATGTTAATCCTGGGAATGATGTTAACCAATTTTTATCAATTGCTTTGATTAGCGTTGTTACTACTGGTGCACCGAGGGTTGCATGGTGCCAGGCTTGTAGATGTGATGCTGATTTTTGTTGGTAGGCACTGTTGGCTGTGTGCTTTAGTTGGATCACAAATGGTCGTTTGGTTGGCTTTACCGTGTTGGTGGTATTGCTCTCTAATGGCATCAACCATAAGTTTGTTTCAGCATCTCTTGGTCCTTCAATTATTATTTTGTTTTCTTTGATTACCTGTACATTTTTCTTTTTGAAGACTACTGTGCAGTCGGCATCACATAGTACTGGTACTGATATTAGTGATCGTTCCATTTCTTTGAATCCATGTGCCTTCTGTGCTTCCATTGGCAGTTCTGTTGCTAGTTGTAGCTGTCTGGTTGTTACGGAATTCATTGTATTCGTGTTGGCTACTCCTACGTTGATTTCTTCGTGCTGTAGTGGTTTTCCTAGATGCTTGTGTTTGTTCGCTAGAAACATGCTAGTTGCTGCTGAATCCGGATGCCCTTGTGGTGCAGGTTGGTCAATTAGTAGTGCTTTGAATTTGTTCGTGAGGGTTGACAAACGCGTTGTGCTATCAGTGTTATTAGTTACTGCTGCTGCATATGATATATGCTTGTTGATACGCGAAGATGATGTGTAATGATTTAAATCAGTATTATTTATTTTATTATTTTGACTTATCTTACTATTCACCTCCCCACCTCGTCAAGTGACAAAGTGGCAGTTGGTAGTGACACCTCCCATCTTGTTAGCGAGTGTTGCTGCTTCATTGTGGCAGGCCTTTCGGTTGGTACAAGTACCTGGGGTGTGTGTTGGTTTGATATCATACCCACACGATGGGCAGTAGTTAGTTGAGTCTGGGTATCTGCGTTTTGATCGTTCACCATTTCCTAGATCATTCCGGATGTACTCTGTTCCAAACTTGTTCTTTTTCTTCTTTGCTGTACCTGCGTTGCCTTCACTTTGGTTGTTGTTTTGAGTGAATTGTGCAAACATCTGCATCATTTCTTCTTTGGTAACAGTACTTGTTGCACTACTACCACCGGCGCTGCCATTGCTGCTGCCTGTGCTGATTGAAGCTGGGATCCGTCCGGGGACCTGGTTGGTTGCGCTGTTTGCGAGTTGCTGTTGTTCAATCCTTGCCTCTAGTTCCTGAATCTTCTGTGTTTGCAGTACCAGTACTTCTGATGCTTGTCTTTGGGCGTTTTCATCTTCTCTGGTTTGTGCTAGGACTGCATTTGCTAGTTCCGTTCTCTTCATGATGGCTGGGTCTGTTTTGTTCATCTGGATTTCTTTGCTGAAGTGCTTCCTCATGTCTTCCCATGTTGTTAATGTTCCGCGGTTCCATTCCCTACATGCATCCTTCAAGTCAATGTTCTTTTCAAAGGTTGCATACGCATTTCGCATTACCTCCGCGTCTGTTACAGTTCGCGGAGACCAGTTAGTAGTTCTCTTGCTTCATTGATTGCCTTGTAATAGTGTTGGACTATTCTATCTGGATCGTAATCGGCTTTGGAGTAGTTCTCTTGCATGTAGGATTTCCTATCCTTGTCTACTTGTAGGATGAAATTCGTCCACATGTGTTGATATACTTCATGTGGTGATACTCCCAGTAATAATCCATCCGTTTCTAATTCAATAAATAAATCTTCATCGAAGCATGCTTGGATTGCTTGTTGGTGTTGCGCTTGTGTTCCTCATATTCTTCATAGAGTTTGAGGCTTGCTTGTGCGCTGCATTGAGTATGTTGGTATCGCCAATGTATGGACCTGGGTTGACTGGCACTGGTACTTGTGCTGTGATGCCTTTCTTTAGTATCCATTGTGCTTGAGTGCACATTATCCATGACCATCCATGATCTCTTGCTTCTGTGATGTTGCATTTGTAACTAGTTTGTACTTTTGCCATCTGTTTTTGGAATGTAATTAACTGTCCCGTTGTTGGTATTCCGGCTACTCGATCGATGCCTGAGTAGTCATATTCAATTTCAACTTTCGTCATGGTGAATGCCTTTGACTGTTTCGTAGGTCTAGTTTCGTGTCCTGCGACAATATTGTTTAGAACTGTTGAGATTCTAGTTTAGACAAGAGATTAGTTGAGTTATTAAGGTTGTTCTAAACGATTTATGGGTTCTATCTTAGGCTGTTAGGCTGTCCTTGAGACGCTGTGTTGCTTGTGTTAGTGGTGATAGGCATTTATCATTTGAATTGGATTTGGTGTTTGACTGGCTTGTTTGACTGTTTTGAATCGGTGCGCGATAATAGTAACGGTATTTGTGGTCTGTCCGTCGTGCGTGTTAAGATTTCAA
>FMBT01000710.1:0-20695 GCA_900095095.1 Fragilariopsis cylindrus CCMP1102
ATGGAGGAATCGTCATTGAGACAAACGCGTATTGACTCATTCATGAGATACGAAGATGGGATTAAATTTGCAAATATACGTTCAAAACGTCTTCGAAATGTATTAGGGTTGTCAATTCAAGATGCAGGTGTAGGAAAAACTCAGCAGTCGACTACATCTAAAATCTCATCATCGTACTGGTAGTAAACGACAACAAAGACAGGGAGTCGCTGCAATGGATACCACCAACACTGTGTGTGAAAATCAAACAACGACCGATCATTGCCACAAAACAAATAGTAGTGAAACGGATTATTGTATTTATCAACCGCCACCGCCGCCCCCCACCACCACCACCAAAGAAGTACGAAGGCAAAACGAGTATAGCAGCACTCTCTTCTGCATCAGCATCAACAACCGCAATTGCTATCAGCAGTAAGACCGACGATATAAGCTCTGATACAACACGAAGTGCAACCGGTTCGCAGCTGCACCATCGAAACCAAACCAATACTTCGAACTTGTCGAAAATCGCCCCTCCTGCGTACCAAAAGCGATCATCCGTGACGACGGAATTAGAAGATGGACAGGGTGACAATGACAATGAAGCGTCGTACGAGGTAAAAAATCCATCGATGATGATCTAATTTGAAGGAAAGCTAAACTAGTTTATTACTATTGGCCAAGCTTTTATTATCGGGCGTGCTTGCTTGATTTAAAGTTTCTCTAGATCGACTAAGATAACAGAAATTAGTGTCCTATGTAACGTCAAACTACTATTTATTGTCCTATGAATTCAATTCTTATTCAAACTTTTACTGATGTAACGTTACTGGAGTAGAAATTATTTGTATTCATATCTGGACGTTGTCGAAACTTTCCTCCCTCATTATATTTCTTGGTGGTTTCCTTATTCTGGTTTTTCAATAATTCGACCATAGCTTTTCCCATAGACGAACCAACAAGCCAATATGATTCACAATTTATTCCAATGATATACTTGATTACCAGGTGATTGTCCATGTCCTTGTCCATCAGGATCATCAGGATCATTATATGCTGTACGGAAAAATGAACGTGTTTCTACACTTTTAACTGTACCACTAAATGCAGGATACAATGTTTTCATTTCCAACAGCAAATTGCGCTGCAATTATATCTTCTCTCCTATCTGAATCACTATAATAATCTTGATCCTGCCATCCGTTCATACCAGATACGCCAATCGATACAGGTAAATCAGGTGTATCTAAATCAATTCGAATATCGCGTATTAAATTAGCTAAATTATATTCGTATTCTCTGGTCATATTAGTATCACATCCATCATTCCAACCTTGATGCCATGCAAGACCTGATAATTCGTATCCACTTTCACCATATATAGATTGATATTGTGGAAACAATGATGGTAATTTTGATAGAGTTTTGTATATACTTGCTATAACAGATTCATAATATAATCCAGTTATGCCCTTCGACGATGGGGGTCTAAAATCTACTGCTAAACTTCGTCCACCCCATCCTATTTTTATCAATAAAATATTACTATTAGATCCGTCTTCTTTGTCATTATTATTCAATGCATCACCAAGTTCATAACCAAAACCTAATTCAGGACCCATTTGATGTCCTTCCTGACCAGGATCACCCCCATATCCTGGTATCAATTTACCGTGTTGATTTATATGTTGACGAACATTACCAACAGATTGACGATTATATGTTATCCATACGTCATCACGTTGTTTCCAATTATTTGTTTTATTATTTTTTAATTTACCATATGTATCTGGATACGCTTCAACCATCCATTCTAATGTACCATTACGAAACGGACCAGCATCATTACCAACATCGTTTCTCATATCCATATATCCATGTCCTTGCATATTCGATTGACCACATAGAATAAAAACTTTAAGGGTGATTTTTTTCTCGGTGTGCTTCTTATAGATAATAATGATGTCGCTTCCTCTGTACTTGCAGATGATGATGATGAGGTTGTGATGGTCGCAGCGACAGCACTAACGCTATTAGCAGCAGCAGCGTCGGGGCGACGACGACGACGGAACAGATCCAACCGAGTAATACTTTCATTATGATAAAACAATGTCCTTCTGTTATTTGTAATATAATCAAAATGAATTCTTGTGCTGTTCTTTGGCGTCCTTTTTATGAAGATTCATACTTCCTCTTACTTGGGCGTGTAATTCTTTTACGTAGCAATCGTAGGTATAAATTTAACTTTATTTTGTAAGCATTATTTTTCGTATCCATCCAAGACATGGCTGGTTCCGGTGGTGTGTGTGATCAAAAATTTCTACTCCGTGTCCCGTTCCGAACACCAAAGAATCCTTCTCCGATTCGAGTGATCGTTATTAAGGGAAGGCGCGAAGGAATTAGGAAAGACAAATACAAAATCAGTCAATCCATCCAAAAAGCTTTTTCCTTTTTACTCACAAAAATAAGAATTACAAGTGAGACGAACAACAAACGAAAGTAAGAACACAAGAAGACTGATAACTCGGTACAGTACAACTATAGAATTAATCATAATCCATCCACTACTACAACAATGGCTAGCTTTATTAAAACGCAAATGCAATCAATGAAGAAGAATGGACAAACGATCCGTCACATTATGAATTTAACTTTCAAATCAACATTAACAAAAAGATTCTGTATCCAAATGCAAGAGTAAATCAGAGTAATAAATACTAGAAAGGAAAGAATTTGAATATGAATATGAATATGAGTCTTAATAGAATAGATAGAACAATAAGATTGTAAAACATGTTTTAATAATGATACTACTATATTCTAATGAACTATCTTTATTTGTCTCAATAGATTAATGTATGAATGCGAATGCGAAGAATCGAATGTATCAAACTGAAAAGTCCACGAAGTAGTTCTATAGTTCCAGCATCTCCAGTCACGACCCATCCATCATATCTCATCGTCGACGACGACAACAGAGAACAGGCTAGAGCAACTTTACGATACCACAAACAAAACTCTTTATGGTACGACGGTATGCTAAGTGAAATAGGCATGTTCATTGACAGGACAATTTCTGAGAAAGATGCGTTACTGTGGCAAACTTGTCACTGGAGGAACTACTCCATCCCTTATTATTAATTACTAAACGCATTATTAAACTTGTTCCTAATTGATAATAGACAGCGAAGCGAGGGGGGATGAGGGAAAATCTTAACAAGCCTGATTGATTTTTTAAATCCCACCACCCATTCACGACCATCCATCAAATTATTTCTACAGTGCTTGATACTATAAGAAAATGTACGACACAACAGCAGACTCGACGACAACACAAAAAAAAAAAATGTATTGGCTGTACGGTATGCTGATAAAACCGATCAATTGACAAAACTTATCGAGAAATATGCGACACTCTGAACTTACTGTTAAAGGACCTGCTCTATTGTTGCTAGCATTAAGCTTATTATTCTCTTATTTTGGATTCGCTTCCTCGTTCCGTTTTACGTCGTTGCGTGCAAGTACCACCAGCACTAGTACTAGTATTAGTCCTCGTCTGGCAATGTCGTCGTCATCTAAGATATCGTCTACGTCCGCCGATCTAGATCTTGATCTAGATCTGCCGGCGATAGTTGATTTAAGTCCTGATCAACTGTCATCAAACGAACGATACGCAGAAATATTAAATATGACAATACAGGATGTTGAAAAACAAAAATATAAAAGACAAAAAGCATCAGAAGATTTACATTTAACATTACAATCATTAGAATTAAATGGAAAAGAAAAACATGAATTGATATGTCAACATTTATTAGATAATGGTCGTCATCCATTTGAATGTTCGAAATGTTGGACGTATAAACCAATATGTGTTTGTGATTTAGCAGCTACTAAAAACAAGGAGGTCAACAAGGGAAGAACGATCGCCGCTACTACTATCGCAGATACAACTGCATCAGCATCAGCATCGGCAACAGCAACAGCAACAATTCCAAATGATGTTGATGTTGATGTTATAATTTGGACACATCATCGAGAATGGGGATTATTAGCAACACTGGAATTATACTTTCACTTACATTGCCAAACTTGAGTAATAATTGTAAATCGTGTCAATTATTGATGAAAGGTTTACCACAACATGATCAAATATTACAAGATGTTATTTTACAATCTGAACAACCAGATGATCCTAATCGTCCGCTTGTCGTTGTATTATGGCCTGAAGTATCGAAAACAAAAAAGGAAAGCAAGGAGAAAAAGAAAAAAGGGGATGCTGATGCTGATGATCATGATTCGTTACAAGAACAGCCATCATCATCCCAATCACAATCCCAATTACAACCAACATATACATCTATAGATGAAATTAAGAAAGAAATGGCAAAAAATAAACAACGAAAATGGTTTTAATTGCTGTAGATGGTACTTGGAGGAATGCGAGAAGAATGGTTTCACGTTTACCATTAACAATACCACGTTTAGATTTATCAATGGATGCAGTGTTTGTTTGTAATTCTAATAATGATGACGACGATCAATTTACATCGATCCTTGCACCGCTTCGTTCACGTGGTGATGATGAACGTAATAATGATGGTAGCACTAGTAGTACTAGTAGTAGTCGACGACAGGTTTGTACAGCTGAAGCAGTCGTTGGTGCATTAATGAGTTTAGGAACAATTAATGAACATCACGGACAGCATGTCCTTGATGTTACGAAAACTAAGATTGAACGGGTTTGTAAATATAGAGGTAAAGATTATAATATTTAATAATTATTTGTATAGTAATGTAAATATAAATACAAATACATAATACATAGTTTCTGCCCATTATTCATTTAAACGCGTTCACAATACGAGGACTTCTTGGACAGGTTTGCGTAGAAACAATAAATCAAGTGGCACAATGATGACACACTACTGTTTCAATACGTCATTTCCAATAGATTATACTGGACCGTACTTGTACTTGTACTTGTGATTCAATATGAATACTATTAAAACCTACAGGATATATAAAACTGTCCTACGGTATAATTTCGCTTCGACTGATGGTGAAAAGTGCACAGATACAATCTATAGCGAATACATATGACATACCAAACTTACAACTTATTTCCATGGCGTGCCCATTCTAGTTTCCTGGGATCGTCTCCGTACAACTCTTCTTCCAACAAACGCCACGTCTCCTTTTCTACAGTAAGAAACGAAATTGAAAATTATAAAAACAAAGATCAGCTCTAACTGGTAGAATTGACATGATTTAGAAAAAAAATCATGACATGCAGCCCTCCTCTTATTCTTTACTTACGTTCATCTGTGAATAAATCTTTGCCGTCACCATTCTCTCCTTTTCTTATCATGGAACCCGTTTTCATTATACTTCTTTGAAGTCTGTATTCAAAGGAAGTGTATATCTAAACATGTGTTCATGTCTTTTCATGTACTTGAGTCCACACTTCTCGACGATATCTGTGTGCTCCTTCGTTGTCAACTCCACGCTATAAAACTCTGCAAGTTTAGACACGGTCCCTGTTGTATTGAATTATAAGAAAAAACAGACTTAGTTCTTGATCTAAATGAAGATCTTTATTCGTCAAATTGTTCTTTGAATTTTTGGCTGACCACAAAACTTACCAGACAAGTCAGCCTTAGCATCTGCATAATGAATGAGAAGAACATTTTCATCGTCCTTCACCTTCCACCATTTGTTAACATATGGGAACGACAAGTTTGCGAGCAACCTCCTGGTTTCAATTCTTCCATACGCTCTGCGGCATCCTCACGTGTGGTCCTCCATGTAGTGAGTGGCGGAAATCCACCCCACAAGGTACGGAATTCGTCGATGTGTCCATTGAAAAAGGGGGTCATCGACGCAACCTGATCAAGTCCGTTTCGAGCCATGGCCAAGAATTTGATCTTCTTCCCCTTTCCGCCATTCCCAATAAGATCTCCAAATTGATCTGGATGATTGTGGGATTTAAAGATCCTGAAAGGATAGTCTTTATGATCCCAATAATCTTTAGGGACGTTCCGTCGGGTAAAATCGTGGTGTTCATTTTCTCACGCTGATGAGTCTCCCAAGATTCACCAGGAGTTTGAATGAATTCAGGCCAAGGAGTACTCAAACTCACATCGGCGAATGGATGTTTCTCATCATTTCCTTTAGTTCGGATTTGATGAGAACAAAATAACATCCACGTCGTACCGGATTTAGCTGCTGCACTAACGACGACATCCCCATCTTTAAGCCAATCATTGTTACCGGAATCAAATGGACCAGTGATGATGAACGGGGGCATTGCACCACCTGTCATCGCCCAAAGGATGAACCAACATTGGGGATCTTAAAAAATAAAGCTGGCGCATATGTTGCTATGCTTCCAATAACGACTGCAATTACCAAGATGACGAATCCGATCTTGTGTAGGACACGCATTGTATAGTATCCTTTTATGCTGACCTTTTTTAATGATTGTCTTGATACCGTCCCTGATGATTTAATTTAGATGATATTGCTAAGTCTATTGTATAATTTTTGATGATGATTCTGAACTAATCCATTCTATTTTTACGATGCATACACTGCATAATTCGCCGAGGAGATTATGATGTGGGAGTTCTCACTTACTAGTGCGTACACTTACTGTCCGCTTGGTATGGACACTGTAATTTCAATGCGCTCTCATTCATTACAGATATTGATTCTGTTCTAAAAAAATGATCATCACAACAAAAGCGAACTTGACTTCGAAGTAAGGAATATAATGCAACGTTTTGATTCGCTGGTTCTCATTATGTGTTCTCATTCATATCAAGTCGGTCGACGGTCAGATGCGCGTGATTTCATTCGTGCCAACACCGTTCGACGTAAAAACCGGTAAACGAATCTAAACACAAAGCTTTGGAATAATTACCGTAGTGTATTTTAAAGACGACGAATCTTCACTTTTTCACGGGATCGTTTGATCCTTCACTTCCCTTTCACCCGTACTAGTAGGGTGAGTACGGGAAAGAATGCGAAGTACAGTAGTGCAGTGTTTAAATAGGAATGATAAGAGATGTTCGCCATACGTAAAGATGAAAAATCCGGAATAGGAAATGATGAGCAAAGGCAACATGTAGTCGTCCCTGATTCTTTTGTGAAAGTGACGATGTGTTCACAATCCACAAGCTCTGCAAACGCATACAGTATTGGAAACGCTATCCAATCGAATTTTCCTCTTATTTTCATGATCTTCCAACAACAAAAACTATAATATAAGATTAGTAATAAATCTGACTTATTATCACCATGTCGTCGAAACTGAAGTCATCACCGATTCGGAATCTTCGTTGATGACTAAGGATAGTGACACAATGTCACACCACAATGATCCCACCGAGACCTTCTACTACTACAACAGCAGCCGCAGTAGCCGTAGCAGCAGACAATATGGGTGGTCATATTACTCCGGCTACTGCTGCCGTTCGTTCGGTGTATTTAGCAGCAGGGATCCACCATCATGTCACGAGTGAAGATTTCGATGTTTTACCACGACGTTTCCAAGCCGGATCAGCGAAAGCACGCATCAGTTGGTTCGGGAGTTTATGCATTGCCGGTATTGGGATGTTTGTGGAAGCCTATGTGATCATTACGACCGGGCAATTAAAAACTATATGGCATGCCTCCTATCCCACATGTTGGGACGGCATGAACGAACAAGAATGTCCCGACAGTATCCTTTGTTGTGGATTATTTCCCAATACACCAGTCGATACCACCACCGGTGAATGTGCTATTATGAATCCCACACAATATGATGTCTGTGATGCGACGACCGGTGCATACGACCCTTCGATGTTATGTTCGGAAGGGATCTTAAATAGTATTAGTTATACTGAATTTGCTGGACTGATGATCGGCATGATGTCCTTTGGATTTATCGGTGATTGGATGGGTCTGAAAAATGCGGTACGTATATTAATGGATTGTTTGTATCGAATTGCTGTATGTATCATCTATTATCTTTTCTCGATGCTTCAATCCCTGTTTTCGAAATTGTTAGACACTGTACCCGAATACGAATACGAACACGAACAATGAATTTACTTCTTTATATGTTCTCCTCTTTTTATTGTATTTATTCTTCAAACACACAACACAACACAACACAACACAGGGTGTATTGGCGGCGTTGTTGGGTGTCATTGGTGTTATTGTTATGACGTTTTATGGATTCAACGGATTTGAATACACAATTCTTAATTTATGCCATATTCTTTGGTGTATTGGAATGGGGGTTGGTGGGGAATATCCGTTAACAGCAATGTCGGCATCACAACATCATTCAGAAACGATGGAAGAAGCGGCAATGGAGGACGACGAACGACGTAAATCCCGTTGTTTGGTACGTTCTGTTATGTTATGTTATATTATCATTACCATTATTAGACTACTGTACTGCATTGCTTGTTTTATGTTCGTTCAACTCAAATGTTTTCGTCCGTCTCGTATTGGTAATCCTTTATATTCTTCTTCTATTTCTCTCTGGCATGTGTTGGATTGTATTATACAAATGCATAGCGTGATAAGGAACGTACCGCGAGACGTGGTGAAACTATTGGGATCGTTTTTTCAATGCAGGGTATAGGTGCCGTGGTTGGGTCTTTTTTTTCTGATCGTTTTGATTTACTTCTCAGATCAATCCTATACAGAATGTGACCTACCGGGTAGTGACAGTGAAGGAGTTAATCCGGTAGGGCTCAATACAGTATGGAGATCGTTCCTATTTATTGGATTAATCTTCCATACTATGGTCTTGTTATACCGATGGTTGATCTTGGAAGAGAATGAGGAAGGGATCAAAAAGTTGAAACAACGGAAAGCGAAACGTGAAAAAAAATTAACGTTGCGTGCCATATTTGATTTTTACGGCACCCGTGTCGTTGGTACAGCCGGATGCTGGTTTTTGTGGGATGTGGCATTTTATGGATTGAAATTATTTAGTGGTAAGTACAGTACAAAAACTCCACAAACCGGAAAGAAATAGAGAAAAGAAAATAGTTGAAACACATTACTGTACTGTATTATCTAACGCACGCATGCTCTGTTACATAATTGTTGTAGGCCCAATCTTTGATGCTATCAATCCCGAGGGTGGACTACTAGTCAACAACGGATTCTTGTTGCTCAATAACCTACTCGCCTTGATCGGATATTATGGCTGTTCGATGATTATCGACAATCCCAAAGTTGGAAGGATGAAGGTACAATTAGTGTTCTTCATCTTGGTCAGTATTGTCTTTTTAATATTGTCGTTCCTGTTTACGAGTTTGCCACCGGGGATACTTATCACGTTGTACTTTCTGTCGAGTATCCTTGGGCAGTTTGTGAACGTCACGACGTACGTGATGGCAGCGGAAACATACCCATCCGAATTGAGAGGTACTCTTCATGGATTATCAGCCTTCACAGGAAAGGCTGGTGCGTTGATTGCGACCATTGTGTTCGGTTATTGTTCCACCGAGACAATTTTTCTAATTTGTGGTATTTCCGGGCTGGTAAGTTTATTACGAAAAGTATATATTATACAAAATGAACAGTAGGATACTTGTACTACAAAGGGTAACTTTTATCCTTCCCACACACCCAAAAGCCAACAACCCCGAAAAACAAGAAACTCATTTCGTTTTCATTTTTCCTTTCGTTTGCTTTCTTCGACTTTCAAAAAAATAGATCGGATCTGTACTGACGTTACTGTTTTCTGCCGATATGACCCACGTGAGTTTTGCTGAACATGATGCACAGTTGGAACTTTTCCTTGAGGGTCGTCTTGATCAGTACAAGGGTAAATTGAACGAACCGAAGCATTTATCATTATTTGAACGGATGACCGGAAAGCATGGTGAATACGATCCGAATTGGGCCGGCAAGTTTGTTACCAAGGAAAGGGAACTATTCGATAATAGTGTAGGAGAAAGAGTCGAAGAGGAAAGCGAACTAAACGATGGTTGTTCACATTAACTTATCTACTAGTATTTGGTGGGTTTTCCTGAGAACTAACTTAGTGTTTTTAATTAACTATTTTTTAATCCCTAAAAGTGTAACTGGTATAATTAATAATCACCCCCAAATTTGCATAGAGGGGGCCCAAATAAAATGAATTTGGGGACAAAATATTTCATACAAAAATATTGTTTATGTACTACACTAGTACTATTTGAAAGGGTTGCAGAGGACGGCACCAAGTGCACTAACATCCACATGGTATACTCAACAGTGTGTTGGCATCCTACAACTTTTCTCTTCCTGTGGTTGCGGAATAAAATTCATTACACTTTTATGGCAGGCACACAAAAATAACAGGATTTTTGATCAGTAATAAACCTCAAAATATCTCATTTGAAAGGGTTGCAGAGGACAACAACAAATAGGCTGGTTGCACTAACATCAACATTGTGTACTAAAATATTGTATTTGTCTCCTATAACTTTTCCTTTTATGTGGTTGAGGAATAAAATTCATTTCACTTTTGTGGCAAGCAAAAAAAAAAACAAGATTTTCAATCAAAATGAACCACAAAATATCTCATTTGAAAGGGTTGCAGAGGACAACACCAGCTGGGTCAGGTGCAGAACCTTTCACATAGTATACTAGAACATTGTGTTTGTCTCCTACCACTTTTCTATTCCTGTGGTTGAGGAATAAAATTCATTTCACTTTTGTGGCAGGCACACACAAAAAAACATGATTTTGGATCAGAATTAATGAACAACAAAAATTCTCATTTGAAACGGTTATAGAGGACAACGCCAGATGAGCCAGGTGAAGAAACATCCACATAGTGTACTTGAACATTGTGTTTGCCTTCTACCATCCCTGGTGGTTCATCATCACTTGACTAAAGTAATTCTGATTGGCATGATTTTTATCTCACAAATTCTCCAGTGGAGTTTGGTTACTGGAATATTAAACAACTTTGAATAGTAAGATGAATGACTTCTCCTTAGGTTCTAGAACCAGTATGGTGCACCAAAATACCACCTAGTCCCATCTCATACCCATAGGGGATGAACTAAGGGTCATGATCTCCCATACTTACCTTATCTTATGCTTGCCTCCAGAACACAAAAACATTGCATTTTGGCCAACATGTCATATTTCCATGCCCAAAAGTGTCATTCAGAAACCATGGTTTGAACACCCAGATACCTTCCATATATGCGTATGGTTGAAATACACCAACAATACTTGGAACATTTGCCATATTGGTGGTGAGGTGGGGTGGGGAACAATAGAATAGACATAGAATAGCCCAAAATGCACACATTACAAAAATATTTGAGATGCTACCACCCCCATACCATGTAATCTGAGTCCCAAATAAAATAGCTAGGCATCATCCTAACTCATAAAGGTTTTTGATTATATCATTGCTTAAGTAACCATACAGTTATCTGGGGTCACTGGTCAAAACCCACAGCTATTAAAACACACAATTTCTCTCTCTAAATGCCAAGCGCGCGTCTAATCAAGGCCATGATGCACCATCAATACAAAACTAATAACCTTGAAAGATTATAAGAAGCTCAACATTATACCTATGGGTACAAGGTCTAACTATTGCTTAGGGCTGTAGGGAGGTTAGGAAGGTGTCAGGGTGTGCTAAGCCCCAAAAGGGTCATTTAGGCCCCAAATCAGATTTTTTCCCATTAGCGCCCCAATCAGCATGGTCCTGCCCATAGCTTGCCAAGTTTATATTGCATTTGGTGAATATGGTCAACCCCATGTGCTTACTTTGGGACAATTTATCCTTTTGAGTGTGTACTAGGTCCCCCCCCCCCCCATGTGCTATTTTCCCATGTCCTAGGCTGCATCACACCTTTTACCACCTTCAACATATAAAGCTCAGATTATACCATCTGATTGCAAATTTATACATGCTAGGATGGGATAGAATGCCAGAAAGTGGAGTGGTACAGGTAGCACGTACCACAGGACATGATTTAGTTTTTTTGCTTTGTTTAAGATAAAACTAAAAAAGTACAAGTCTGTCATTTGAATAGAAATTAAAGTGTTTCTAAGTAATTACTTTTTTTTGCTTAAAAGTCACATTGTTTTTAATTAATTAAAAAAGCCTGAAAAAGTAAAAATGTGTTCAAAAACGTGTAAAGTTAAAGTGTTTTGCCTGTAAATGAGAACACATCATACCGAGAACACTGAAATGAGAAGTGTAACACTGAATGAGAAGTGTTGTTCTGTCCCACATTATGATGAACAATTGCATACGGAAAAGAACACAATTTTATTTGTCGTGAAGAACAATAGTGTAAAACAGAAATAACACAATGTATAAGAACCAAAGGTTCACAACTTAGGAATAATGTATATGAAAAGGTAAAATAAGGAAACAAAGCTAAAGAGAAACATACATTCTATAGAAATAGGTAATCACAAAGTACTTGTAAATGGATCATTCCAACATATTATTATGATAGACGGTTAAAGCAGGGTTTGAAGCAAGTTACTAACAAGACAAGTTAGTATCGGCAGAGATAAAAGGTACAGAAGAAGAAGAAATACAAGGAAGCAAAGACAGCAAAGAATCTAGCTTAGAAGAACAAGTTTTAGAAACACGACTGATTGAAGAAGAAAGATTGCCTAAGTAATCAGCTATTAACCAGCAATAACAACAGTTGTGACAACCAAGAAGAAGATAATCAAAGAGGAAGAAGACGACTACAATTTCTGTGGAGAAGACGATATGTCAGAAGGATATACAAAGAACATTCCTACGATCAAGGCAGGAATATCAGTGGTAGAGGTTGCTGTAACTTAGGAAGTATCTTTGAAAAGTGTATCAGCTATAAAGAACTATTTAATTAGAATTCTATTCAGAAACAAAGCATGCAAGCTTACCAAGCAAGGAAGGCAGTGGTATGTCTGATGAAGAGAAAGATTCCCTGAAGAGACATACATCTACTTAGTATTTCAATAATAACAACTATAGCATGTCAAAGTAATATTACAACAATTATGAGTTATGTTGAAGAAAATAAACATGCTACTGGCTGGCCGTCAGGACAAATGCATCTCATTGTAATTGATATCTATGTAAGACACAAGGATTCAGGAGTAGGAATGTCTGACTCACATGCAAGGCTTGAACAGAAGAAACTGTTAAGAGAAATGGAACGTCATATAATATGAAATTTGCGTGCAGAATTACTTCCATGCTTCTTCCAGACATGCCTGTTTTGTGAAGAGACAGATAGGGAGATAGATCATTTTTTGTTCTGTTTTTGTTTCATTCCATTCCATTCACAGACATAGACATAGACATAGATTCATTGAAATAAATTGAATTGATTTTGTACAAGAAGTTTTTATTTAAAATGAACCGCTTTTGTTCGGCATTGTTTTTAGATAAATGTGATGACCAGCAGTCTAGAAATGGCTGCAAATCATTGCTGTTTTGATATCAATAATACTGTTATCATACCACACTGACAAAGATGTGATTGTTGTCATTGCTGGTATAATATTATTGATATGTAATATTGATGATAGGATTAGGTTTGAGCGCAATTCATCACCACCACTTGCTTCTTTGTATTGATGGCTACATGCTCCAGGTGCTAAGTCTGAACATCCATATCAGGAACTTTTTTGCAGCTTTCCTCAGTAGTGAACTGAGTTAATCCTCCTGCTCCAGAAAAAGTACTTCTTTCAGAATCAGGATGGGTGTCATGTCACCTTCATTGTACCCTTCCCAATCAATAGTGGGAGTATTGAATGTGTCCATCATCCTAGAACCAATTGACATAGTCATCATGAGTAGTAGGATATTGTTCTTCAAAGATCCCAGTTGGCATGGGACCATAATCATGGCAGAAATAGATGATGCAGCTAATCTTTTTGATGATTTATGCTTAGTACACCATCCATACTGCCACTCCGTTCATCGTCAATTATTGTATATGCATATGTTACGTACGTACGTACGTGCATTACATACTTGATATTGAACATGAAAGCTATGATCAGTTTGAATTGTTCACTCCAATAACTCTGCACACAAGTCGCTAGTAGATAAATCTCGCTTTTCATTGGCTGTTCTCTAAGGCCGCGTGCTAACAGTCGAAATATGAAAATACATCGTACTTTAGAAAAACATCATAGTCCTACACGCCCGTGTCATATGGATACACGTGGCAGTCGAAACTACACGTGGAAGTCAAAACGAGTCCCGTAACTTACTAATAATTTTTGATATTGCATCGATACAATCGAAAATCTAAGAACGAAGAACTGCAATTCTAAGCACGACTTAATTTGTCATGCAATGTGTAGAATTAGTGAGGCTATGGATGTTTTCACACTGTAAAAGTACAAGTACTTGTACAATAGAAAACAAAAGCTCTCGAACAGAGATTCCCATACAAAAATTTAAGGTTTTCGATTATATACATCTATCATCGTAATCCACATATCTATCATAAAAACAAAGCTAAGGAATCGAACCAATTTGTCGTTGGAATTTCGTTCATTTAAGAAGATTCACGGTATTCGCTTTCAATTCTTTTCACCCTTTTTTTCTTTCGAACCGGAAACAAGAAAAACTAAACTTTGATCATGACTTCTTATTTCGCTGTACTTGAAATCATTACGTTTGATACGAAGCAAAAAGGCTGTGTCATGGAGTTTCATTTGGGTGCTGATGACGATTTAGTGAATGGTATTATCCTCGACGCACAACGGGGTTTAGGATCAACAATTACTAAAGTTGTTTCAGGTGAAATTAAGGCAGAAAATACTTTTTACTTTCAGGCATCACAACCGATTCCGTTACACAAACTTCTTCATATGTTCAGAACTAGAGAATATAAACTTAATTCCGTGATTCCGGTGGGTGTTGAAAATGGCGAGAAATATATATTTAGTATGCCAGCAGCAGCGATGGAATCATGTAATGTAATGTAATGGAAGACAAATATATAGAATTAAGATCAAATTATATACTGTAGTCAATATTTAATGAATAATACATAATAGAAAAAATGACAATATGCCTCTTCTTTTTCATTGTGACTATCGTTGGCACTTCATACATCTAATTTACCTTTTTGGTGAAACTATTTTCGTACAAACGACAGATTTTTCGTGAAATATCGTGGACACCTCACTTATTGACTATTTCTGAACCTACGTACACGATGATAGTATGTATGACAGTAACGGTTTCAAATTGCGTAGCCTTCTTACCTAGCAAGGTACGTAACACAAATAGTGGGAGTATTGAATGTGTCCATCATCCTAGAACCAATTGACATAGTCATCATGAGTAGTAGGATATTGTTCTTCAGATATCCCAGTTGGCATGGACCATAATCATGGCAGAAATAGATGATGCAGCTAATCTTCTTGATGATTTATGCTTAGTACACCATCCATACTGCCACATGCACATACCATTGTTCATAATAATACTAGTGGTAGTACGCAAAAATTGTACGAGGGTTTTGCGCGACAAAAAAGATATCAATAAAGGCTTTATTGAATTTTCAGAAGTGAATTTTTGGAAATTTACTTTACTACCGGTATTATTCATTATATTGACCATGACAGTCTAATTTTTGACCATTTCTACTTGCTTCTCGATAAAACTATTTATACCAGTCGAATCCTCATATTAATCCGTATAGTCCTCATCTATTTTCCCGGTTCTCCGGACCCACTTTTTTTGAAGCAATGTCGAGGATGACAAACAATAATGACAACAACGAAGAAGAAGAATATGACGAAGAATACAATAAAAAGGACAACATCAATAATTATAAATTCGGGTGTCAATTTTCTAATACCCAACAGGAAAACAGTAACAGTAACAGCAACAGTTCCATCACCATCAATGAAGATGGAGACGAAGAAGAAAAAACCAGCTGTTAACATTAGAGCTCGTGGACCACAATTTAGCTTAGCAGACTGGCAACGATTAGTACATTCGGCGAAAGATTTAGCACAACAGAAGGGAAGACCTTTCCGTAAAGATATACCTTGGGAAGAAATATCTAAACATAAGAAAGAATATGATTGTTGGATAGTATTACGTGGTGTCGTATATAATATTGGACCGTATCTACCATACCATCCTGGTGGAATGGAAATTTTTCATAATGCAAAAAATATATTAGGTAATCCTGATAGTACACGTGCTGATACATTATTTGATAAATATCATAGGTATATAAGTATTGAAGGATTAATTGGATCATTAGCAATCGGAACTGCTGCTGCTGCTGCTGCTGATGATGATGATGATGCTGCTGCTGCTACCGATGCTACTGCTGATGATGCACCACCTGCCAACAATAACAACAAAGAGGAAAATCATACATTACAAGAAAAAGAAGGCGGTCAAAAAATAAAATAAAATAAAAAACAACAACGATGAATTTTTATCTTCGAATTTCTTCTGGACTAGGAATCCGTAGGAGTAGTTAGTACCGCCACTACCTCCCTCTGCCGCTAGCGTTATCGCTACCGTATCTTTCTAATTTTTACTGCCGATATAAGCATTCATGTCATTGTAGAAAGTTCTTGCTTATGACTATTCTTTACTCACAAATTGGAAACGCAAGTCCAGATATCAGTGACTAATTTCTTTTTGAAAAGAAAGCGATACCAGTTACCCAAGATCTCATCGACGAACGGCGTATTAATTCTGATCATGAACCGTTCGAGTGGTGACTTGGTCACACTACATTACTTCAGATTGTATTTGCCAGAAATTGCTCTAATCGATACAACAAAACGTTCGTTCAACTTTTTAACGAAGGGGTGGAGTTTATCATCGAGGTAACGTAACGGAATCGGACGTTGACTTTCTCATCAAAGCATATCAAGACATTTCTGTACCCATTAAATTCATAGGTGCAGTTTCTACTGGCGACTACATTGATAGTGAAAGGTAAAGTATGAGATAGTGAAAATCATCAGTGATATATTAATAACAAACAAGGAAAGTTTGAAAAAACGTTTGGAGGAAGGACGAACAGGTACGTTCAACCATACAGGAGCAAACACAGTAAGGAACAATGTTGCATACTAGTACGTTAGTACCGCATGTAATCGCTGGTAATTTTTATTCTCAATCGAATAGTAGAATAGATGGTATAGTTCTTTTGTTATTTCATATATAGTATAATTATTCATAGTATTTTATTTCATACACAGTGCCATCTCAATCTTTATTGTTCCTTCTACTTATTTGTATGTATATTCTAACATTGCAACAAATATTGTTAAAAATGACCACTGTTCCGGAACTCATAGCCTGCATACCCGAGACCAGTCCGTTCTTCGATCCGTAACAATTCATTATATTTCGCTAACCGTTCTCCACGACAGGGTGCACCAGTTTTTAAATGACCGGTACCGAGGCCAACGGTCAGGTCGGCAATAAAGTCATCGGTCGTTTCACCGGACCGGTGACTCACAAAGACACCCCACTGATTGTCCTGACACATTTTGAAGGCCTTGAGCGATTCGGTAATCGTCCCGATTTGATTCACTTTTAACAACATCGCATTCGTCGCTTGCAGGTCCACACCTTTCCTCACAAACTCGACATTGGTACAATACAAATCATCACCGACAATTTCAATGTCCTCACCAATCGCGGCTGTCATCAAGGCATGGCCTTCAAAGTCCAGGTCTTGAAACGGATCTTCTAATAATTTGAGTGGATACTTATTCTTGATCTCTTCCCAAAATTTCACAACTTCTTCCTTCTTCATCACTTTGGAGGGATCCTGTTGGTCGAGTGGACGTTTGAAGTCGAAATTGTATGAATCGGTCTCTTTATTGTACCATTCACTGGCGGCTGGATCGGAGCCGACATAAATGTGTCCGGTATAGCCGGCAATATCAATCGCTTCGACTAGTAAATCCATCGCCTCCTCGACGGTCGAAATATTCGGGGCAAAACCACCTTCATCGCCCACCGCTGTCGATTCGATACCATACTTCTTCGCAATCAAGGATTTTAAGACGTGGTCTTTTTTTATTAGTTTGTGTGTGTGTTTGTTAGAAAGAAAGAGAACAGAGAAATGGAAACGAATGGATCTCCAGTGAGTGAGTGGTGGAAGATGAACGCAACGTGCATCAACGATGTACTGTAGAATAGAGAGAAAAGTCCAACATAATATAAAATAAACGTACATGTTTCGGCACCCATCCGGAGTGCTTCACGGAAAGTAGGTGCACCTAAGGGGATGAGAAAGAATTCTTGGGGTGCTAAAAAATTCCCCGCATGGACACCACCATTAATCACATTGAAACACGGGACGGGCATAATCATCGTCGGTGACCCGGCCAAGTGATTGATATGCTGGTACAATGGTTCTCCACACGAGGCGGCACCCGCACGACAGACGGCCATACTCACCCCTAAGATCGCATTCGCACCTAAATTGGTTTTAAACTTAGTACCATCCAACTCCAACATCGTGTGATCGATCGAAGCAATATCTTCCGTGGTCATCCCTTTGATGGCTGGTAAGATTTTGTCGGTCACATTCGCCACCGCTGCCAAGACACCCTTGCCACCATAGCGAGACTTGTCACCATCACGGAGTTCACACGCTTCCATATCCCCCGTCGAGGCACCGGACGGTACCGCCGCCAGAAATACTTGTCCCTTACTATCGGTTAATTCCACCTCCACGGTCGGATTCCCTCGTGAATCCAAAATTTCACGGGCGTGTAAATGTGCGACCGTGGTGCTGCTCATCCCTCGGCTACGAGTAGTAGTCAAAGAAGGAGCAGCAGTTGTTGCTGCTGCCGAAGATGAGGCAGCTGCGGCGCGTGACGCAAGACGACGAGCGGCATTCATAGCAGTGGATGATGAAGAAAGAAACATTTCTTGATTTCGATGTTGTTGCTGTATGTTTCGTTCGAGGTAAAATACGGTAAACTAATAAAATAACGTTGTTGCTGCGTGAAGTACGCAAAAATTGTACTAGGGTTTTGCGCGACAAAAAAGATATCAATGTTGTTCTTCGAACTAAACGTGCAGTACTGTATTAAACTACCTGAGTGTACTGAAAGGTCTATGCATACTAGTATGTGTTGCTAATAACCTAAACAAATTAAAAAGAATGAGTATGTCTTATCGAATAGTGTTGTCATTCGACCCAAATAAGATGGTGGCGCATGGACTTATTGGTAGTAGGAAGGCTATATCATTTTCAATCCAACTTGAACCAAGCTTTGAATCCATCTATAAGTGAAGCGCATGCCCCTGGTAGCGCGATACGTGAAGTAGATGGACCGTATGTCATTTTATTTGAGAAACTACTGTACTGTATGGCAGCGAAAAGAAGTAAGATACGTGAAGTAGATGTACAGTACCGTATGTCTGTTGTAGCGCGAAAATGGTAGCGCGAAATACTTCAGTAGTCGGTATTTGTGGTTCTAAGTGCAGAAACACTTTTCGAATTTTACTATCTAAATAAATACATCGGTACTTTCTATGGTCCTATTCGTTATGAATTTTTTGTTTTTTGGTTCATTTATTTTAATTATGATTTTCATTAACAAGATAGAAAAATGAGATAATCGTAGGAATTAAAATTATTTGAAAAAGAACAAACCCAATCAACGTAGAGGCCAATCAAAGAATTGTAGAGATTAAAATATGAAAAAGTCCAGTCCCAATCAACGCAACGAAGATGCCAATCAAAGAATTGTAGGAATTAAAATATGAAAAAGAACTATCCCAATCAACGCAACGTAGATGCCAGTCAAAGAATCCAATCATATTATACGGTATTTCGTTGAGAGAAGAGGATTAACGATTGAAGAGGAAAAATTATCGTTCGCCGCAAGTGAAGAAGTACTATGTAGGAAAGAGAAGATCTTTTTTTAGTTGAAGTAAAAGCTTCACGTATCATCGTTCGTGATCGTGATAAAATCATATCACTTTTGTTGCTTCTAGCAATACATACAAAATATTATTATTCACACCTACTGTATAATCGCACATCTATCATCTATCATCTAAATCACACACACACACACACACACACACCAAAAGTTATAACAAGATGATCTTCCGCAATTCCGCCATTTTCGCTGCTCTAACTGCCACTCTGTTTGCTGTGGCTGCTTCGGAGGCATTGGATCCAACATCATTAAATGGTGAATCATTTAAGATTACATTAGTTGAAGCTGACGGATTTGTTAATTCGGAAGAAGCTGATGGCGAATTTTCAGGATATATTATTGATATGATTGAAAGTGTTGCCAAGAAGGCTGGATTTGAATACGACCTCCTTCTTCCAAGTGGATATGGTGATAATTGTCCATCCGTCCTCGATGCCAATTATACTCCTGAGGAAGGATCCAATTCAACGACTGCCGCTGTTGATCCATACAATGCCGTGTATGCTTCCAGTTATTTATGTGGACAGAATGATGTGATTGGTCCTGGAGATATTCCAGAAGAATCACAAACAGATATGTATTGGAGTATGTATTATGTCACAACAAGCCGTCAACTTGCTGGCAAATTTAGTGTTCCCTTCAAACCACCCACACAAGGATTGACAATGTATGGAACCCAAACGGGTGTGGGTAGTTTTGGGGATTTGATTAACCAACAAAAAGATGACAAGGTGGGTGCTGCATGTATTGGTGGTAATACAGCATATGCGGCATG
>FMBT01000358.1:0-239360 GCA_900095095.1 Fragilariopsis cylindrus CCMP1102
ATTTAGAAACACGAGCCTAGGAAATTACTTCCAAGGTCTAGTGAGCGTCTTAGCGACGGATGGGATTGATACACCTGTTCAAGCTCGTCAGTTAGCGGGTTTACTTATTAAAAATGCTCTCAAACCTATGCATGGTTCGGAACATGCATTACAGACACAGCTTCACGATCAATGGAAGAATTTGGATGCTGCCGTTCGTAATAATGTAAAGGGACCACTCCTAACTGCCATGCGCAATGCACAACAAGTTATTAGTCACCCCGCAGCACAGGCCGCCGCAGAAGTTGCAGCCGTAGAGCTTCCCTTTAATGAATGGCCAGAATTCTTGCCGACATTGTTAGATAATATTCGCGGTGCAAACTACGACGAACCTATCAAGGTCGCGACGTTGGATTGTCTCGGATATTGTTGTGAACGTATTAGTTTCTTGGGAGGAGAGGTCGATCAAGCCTCGACGGATTCAATGCTAAGTGCAATTGTTGATGGGATCGGCTCTACTCGTCCAAATAGGATGAGACATGCCGCAGCTGGAGCGTTAAAAAATTCGTTATTATTTGCAGAAACGAACATGGAGAAACAGGAAGAACGCAGCGCCATCATGAATTCATTGATGGAAGCCACCCGCTGTGAAGATATGAATGTTAGAATTGTTGCGTACGAAGGTATAGTGCAGGTTGCTATCCTTTATTACGCGAAGCTACAGGAATACATGACAACTATTTATCAGCTTACTACGACTACAATCAAAGAGGACAATGAAGAAGTGGCAAAATCAGCTATTGAGTTCTGGACTTCACTTTGTGAGGTCGAACAAGACCTTATTGACGAAGAAGAAGATTGCAGACAGCGTGGACTTCAGGTAGAACGTCCTTGCATGCGATATGTCGACGCCGCTATGCAACATCTAGCACCATATTTATTTGACACGCTTACGAAGCAAGACGAGGATCCCGATAACGACGACTATAATTTGCAAATGGCCGGTCAGCTTTGCCTTAGTAATGTTAGTCAAACAGTCGAAAATAATATCGTCCCAGTTGTTATGCCATTTGTTAACTCAAAGATTCAAGATGGAAACTGGCGCAACCGTGATGCCGCCATCATGGCCTTCATTAGTATCCTAGATGGTCCATCATCCGATACCATCGGGCCGTTCGTATCACAATCTGTCCCAGTACTTCTGAAGATGTTAGATGACGAAAACATCATCGTCCGAGATTCTGCGGCACATTGTATCTCTCGAATTTGTCTTCTACATGTTCAATTTATTCCACCGGAGATCTTTCCTAGTCTTTTGGAGGCGCTCACGAATAAGTGTAAAGAAGGATCTGCTAAAGTAGCTAGTCAAGCTGCTACCGCAATCTTCAATTTAGCAAGCGCATTTTCAGATGAGTCTGGTGGAGAAGATCAAGCAACGAATGCCCTTTCACGTTATATGCAGGTCTTGCTACAGACGTTGTTGCAATTGGTCGACCGAGCCAATGCCGATTCGGATGATAGTAGCAACCTCCGTCTTGCTGGCATGGAAGCGATCTCTGAATTGATTTCCGTTTCTGCCCAAGACAATCTTCAACTACTCAGTGCATTACTTCCAGAATTCATTACTCGATTCGAACAGACGTCAGCAATGCCAGTCTTGAACGAAGACGATAAAAATGCAAAAGAACAAATCCAAGGCTTGTTGTGTGCTGTCATTCAAAATTTGTACCGAAAACTCGACAAAGCCACTGTTTTGCCCATGACGGACCAAGTTATGATGTTACTTTTGGGAGTTCTGCAAACCAAAAATTCAATTTGTCACGAGGAATGTTTCACCGCTATTTCTTCTATTTCTGATGCGCTTGAAGGAGATTTTGTTAAATATATGGATCATTTCTCACCCTTATTAGTTGCCGGATTGAAAAATTGCTCGGCCTATCAAGTTTGTATTGTAGCAGTGGGTACGGTCGGTGATATAAGTCGAAATATTGAAGGAGCGATTCAGCCTTACTGTGATGGCATTATGAATGCACTGGTTGAAGACTTGAAGGATAGTAGCATTCATAGATCTGTAAAACCACCGGTACTGTCGTGCTTCGGTGACATTGCCATGGCAATTGGCGGTGGCGCATACACTCCATACTTTGATGTCTCGATGATGATGCTCATGCAAGCGTCGTCCACCGAAGTTCCACAAGACGACGAAGATCTCATTGAATACTTAAATTTATTGAGAGAATCTATTTTAGAAGCCTACGTCGGAATCATTCAAGGTCTGAGAGATGGGAACATGCTCGAAAAATTTGAACCGTTCGTACCAGGTATCATGTCATTTTTGCAAAAAATATCCGAAGACCCGAACCGAGATTCGTACGTTCTCAGCAAGGCTGTCGGAATGCTTGGAGATCTAGCACAAACGATGGGGGCAAAAATCAAGAACGAAATCAACAAACAGTTCGCTGCTAAATTAATTTCTGATGCAATGAGTAGTGGGGATGCGTCTTTGGTCGAAGTCGCGCAATGGGCTAGTCAAACTCTAACTGCACTTGTCGCTCAACCCTAAAGAAAATAGAGATTTATTGATCACAATTCAGTGCCTCCACTGATAGTCAAGAAAGATATCCAGAATAATGAAATAAGGTCCCCACCGCAACGAGCCTGCAATAACGTTATCTTTGTAGGTTCGTTGCGCTGTGCACCACGATATCAAATAATCAAGTTGTTTTCTTCGAAGAAGAAAAAGAGAAGAAAACCCTTACATTATTCCCTTTTATTCCTGGTCCTGTTTGAATCCTGAGTAGTATGAGAGAGAATTCTAGCATTCCACTTGACCCAACGAGGAAATCTGTCTCGCCATTATCCAAAAAAAAAAAGAAGAAAAAGTCGATGATAGATAGATTCATATTGAGATATAGAGATATTTGATGAATTACTTTAGCTACAAAAAGCTTCTACTTTGAGCTAATCAGCCTAGTTTCGTACAGTATAAAATACAATACAATACAATGTTTTATTAGTAGAAAATAGCGTGGTCGATGTCTACATGTATTCAAAAGTGGTTCTTTGTTGTGATACCAATTACTGTAATTCTTGTTATTTCATTAATTATTTGTTATTGTCCAAAAGTGGAATCTCATCATAACCCTCTAAAAATTCAGAGATGTAGATGAACATTGTAGACCCGACATCACAATGATAATATAATATCTAGTCGTTGTTGTGTCACATACGTAATACTATCTGACTATTTGACACGGTAAAAACATATGTTTAGTTTTTTTGGCGCGTCCAGCGCTCAAATTCGTCGCTATGTATCCGTTATTTTCTACTACGTTACAGTACAGTATTATCAATCGAACATCAATCATCAAATCAAATCACATTATTCGATTTACATTTCTTCTTTGGTACAACGACCGCCTCAAGAATATCCTGTTACTACAACTGTACATTTGAATCCTTTTCTTTCAACAGCACCAAAAACCAACAACGACAAGGACGACGATGATGAGGTCTTTTTTATCTACTCTTATTGTAAGCATTTTTTGTAGCAAGTTAGGTTATGCTTACATCTCACAATCTTCTTCTGGGACGGGATGGAGAAGACATGATAATGCTAATGCGGGTGCTGAAAAGTCCTTTAAACAGCCACCCGCAAACATCAAAATCGATGATATATTTCGAGAAGAGTACCACGAATGGTGCAAACGATACGGTAGAAGTGTTGGTGACGGAATCCGCTTTGAGAATTTCAAACTTAATTTTATGCTACAAATGCAACAGAACAAGAGGTCTGGAACCTTCAACCTGTTGAATGAATTTGGCGACAGTAAGTAGAACATAAGAGACAATCAATATTATTGCATGCACAGCATCATCTTTATATGAATATGCGAGCGAATACGATATGCGTAGTAAGTAATGTTTAACAATGCCCAACTATTTTTGATCTCATCCGAATTAAATTGCCTCTCCGGGAATTTCTATTCATATGATGTGTGATGTTGTACATAATCATCATCATTGAATTGTCATGACTGACTGATCTGACTGTATACTACAATTGCACATGTGTAATAGTAACTGCGCGAGAATTTAATGAAATCGTGAAGGGAAAGATAACAAACAATGATGAAAAAGATACATCATCTGCTACTGCTACGAATACGTCGTCGTCGTCGTCGTCGCCACCCAGGAAGAAATCCAGTGGCGTTGCCGTAATAGCAGAACTTATCATAGAACCCATCCCTAAAGTTTCTATTCTTGGACCGAGCAATTTATCCACATTGAAAGATAAAAGTCGTAACTACAACAACTTAAGCGGAAGAAATAATTCAGGGGAGAGTTATCAGCAACGAGCAGCACCACGATATTCTTCTGCTGCTGGTCCTGTCGTTCGTCCTACCCTCCAGAGATCTACAGTAGATCAAGCTACAAGTGATAATAATAATATTAATAGTAATAATAGTCGATCTCATAGAAAAGTTGGTCCAGATCAAGCTCCTAATAATAATAGAAATAATAATGGATCTTCTCCAAGTATGTACGTTGGTGGTCTAGATCAAGATACAGGACCAAGTCCACGAAGAGAGCGACGAACAATAAGGTGGGTAGGACCAGATAAAATTCTATAATGATTATAATGGAAATTTAGACCACCAAACGAAAAATTCGCTCGTGAAATTTCATAATCGTGATGACGTTGGTGGAGACAATTTTGTAAATTGATATCCATCCCTCCGACAAAGTTTTGATGACAAAGCGAAAACGACTTCATTTAATGATTACATATATATATATATATATATATATATATAAATCATATATATACATACATATATATATACATATATATATATTTATAATCATTATTCCATGAAACAAATCACATAAATAGTAGTTCCGTTCATTTAAACGAATCAAATACAAATCTAAAAGATGAAATAAACTTCTACTACAATGTTTGCTGATATCATTTGACTGCATGTTTGTTAACTTCATTTTCATTTTCATTTCTGTGTACGATATAGTAGGCCAAATGCAATACAGTAATATTACATTCTATTGGCATCGGTTTTAATAAAAGTTCTCCTGTTCCAGCAGATTTTCATCGCTATGATTGATGACAAGCTTTTAGTGACTGGCAATAAGTTAGCTAGCTAGTAGAATATGAATCAACACCATCATACTTTTCTTCTCATTTGAAGAATAAAACCAAAATGTTCAATCATTCGATTTGTCATGTCATGTCAGTTGTGTACGCGATTGTGGTCCTAGCAACGAACTGTGATTATAACCTGTGACTTCAGAAAAGAATCAAACCCATAGTGTATATTTACATACAAACATACACACACATACACGCACAAATATATAGATATAGATATATAGTTATTCTTTTCTCATAGATAACGATATTAATTAAGTATAAATGGAAACATTCAATTTCGGTGATTCTGCGATAATATGCCAACAAGCGCAGAAATGGAAATAAAATTCTTTTTTTAAGTTTACTTTGATTCATCTTTCAATTCATAATACCATGTCATCCATTTTTAACCTTCCGGTTTCTTTCTTCTATATCTTTTTTCAATTATCGATAAATTGTATTTCGCTCGCCGATGTAAGGGTTTAAATTTTCATTATAAACAAGATCAACACCAATAAACAGTAATAATGTATTTCTTTTACCACATTGCAATACGACGTTTCGTGCTGACAAGGTTGACGTTACCACCGATAGGAACTGGCAAACCACGGTCCTTGTACCATTTAAAAAGTTCTTCTTCATGTGCCTGCCAAGTTGGTGTAGGGAGCTGTTGTTTATTGATTTTTATTTTAAGTTAAAAAAGACAAAGAATGACATGAGATGATGTTAATATAACGACGATGATGATAACAGCAACTATTACCATTTAATTAGGACAGTGAATATATTATTATTGATACCCATGCATATGCAGTGATGCCTTTTTGTTATAGTTTGGTCATAATGCGTGCATACTACTACAATCCGTGTCATTATTGCAGATAAATTATAGAATGAATATAAAACTTACATGGTCCGGCATGTGTTTGTCTAATGACTTGAATAGTTCTTCATTGTTCACTGCCATAACGGCACGTAATCCAGTCGGATCGAAGTCAGATGGGCCTGTTGCGAATTGACTTTTATTACCAGGAGAACTTGCAGGACCGATTGCCAATTGTTTCTTCGCTTCTTGTACTTCTGGATCATTCGGATCTTGCATATCCAATTTTAATTGTTCTACATCAGGATGTGGAAATTCCGGATCGATGTATCGGCGTCGAGTATCACGTTTGAAATAACCAGTATCGTACGGATCAGCATCTAGATCGTCAAGTGGAACATCTACGATTGGTTGTGATCCAGGTGAAATTTCACGATACGAGGCACTTTCTTTACCATCCTTACTAACTATGGTACGGGTATCAGGATATGGCACCTGATGTAAGTTATTCGGATCTTCCGGCCAAAAGTAAAAGTAACCCTTAGCAGCATCAAATTTTTCAGGTGACATTTTATCCCTCAAAAGACGTTCGATCCATCCTCTCCATGGCATAAGAGATTCCTTACTAGTTTCTTTAGCAGGTTGAATATAAGGTGCCTCTTCTTTACTAACAGCACGGGGGAATTCAAGTTCCTTCCTTTGTATTGAAGCGCCTACGGCGCCGCCAGTGGTTGTTGCAGCAGCCTTACTCGCATTTTGTACGATCCTGGTGGCAGCGTAACTAGCCTTTCTAATTGCGGTGATTCTCATATTTTATTAATGTAGTAAGTCTTTTATTTTAGACCATTAGCTCAATTGAAGTTCAAAGTAATGATTGCTTCTCGATGTTCATTCAATGAAGTGTACAGTATGTTATCGCCTTCTTCGCTCCTGAAATTCTTCATAACGCGCCACGTTCGTTCGATCGTGTGTTTACAGTGACTTCCCCCGAAATGTTGTCCCCCAAATTCGAATATATTGAGATGTATTAGTATCATCATGAATAAAGTTTCCGAAGAAATTAAAAATAGCAGAATGTTATTGTTGTGTCAAACAACAAAAACATAGACATTATTGTCTACAATACATACCTCATGCCGATAACGACGACGACGACGACGACGACAAGAAGTTCTTAAATTTGCAACGTAAACATTAAAATGATATTCCAATCAATATACGAAACATGGAGATCACTCTTGGATACATTGTGGAAGGCATTAGGCTTTGAAGGGAAGGAGGGTTCCTTAGTTGTTTTGGGTCTAGATAATGCTGGCAAAACAACGCTGTTACATCGATTACGGACGGGTGGTGATGTTAGGTCCTTTCCACCTACGGATCGACCACATCAAACAGAAAAATTTGAATCCAAAATATTAAATTCCAGGCCTGGGATATGGGTGGCCATGAGGCAGTTCGACATTTATGGGAAGATTATGTATGTGAATGTTCGCTGTGTTATTTTTAATTGATGCAGCTGATACAAAACGACTGGAGGAAGCATCGTTTGAACTAGATGCATTAATTGGTGAAAAGATCGTGAAAGGATTGCCTGTTGCGATACTGTTGAACAAATGTGATTTAGAAGAAGAGGCAATGTCAACGACAGAGATATGTAAACGATACAATACGACGATCTTCGAAGGATGCAGGGGAAGATAATATATCAATATTTCGGATATCGGTATTACGTGGAGAAGGGTACCAATCAGCATTTCGGTGGATAGCTGATTTTTTATAGTATAATATTCTGCCAACAGGTCATGAAGAGAAGCTAGCTGTGTATGAGTACGTCATAAGGGATGCGTCTCTGACTAGCTTATCTAAATAGTACTAATCGTTCACTATTTGAACAATGAACTATGGACATTTAATAATTCACTCTCCTGATACATGCAACCAGTGAGATTTAGAAACCGATCGATATTATTCCATAATACACACTACTTAGAGCTAAGATATAGATACATGTAACAATTGATTTTTTTAATTTTCATAACTAGTCGACACCCCTCAATCAACTGTCAGGTGTTCTGTTACATAAGAATGTTCTTCTCTGGTATTACTTGTGTCGGATTTTCGAGAGCAATATCATGTACTGCGGCTTCTACAAGTTTTCATTTCATTGTCTGTTACGTCTATAGTTGCGTTACATCGTTTTCAAATAAAGGACGAGAACAAAGAAGATCTTAACAAGAACAAATAGATAAGTTTCAAACCCATACCACTCATCAGGTATTTCTTCGTGCGTCTCTGTGACAGTTTGAGAACCGTCTGCGTGTCGTATTGTTTCAACGACTTTGATTTCATCTTCTGTCACCTCTGTAATAACTTCACAGTCATCTCCAGCTCCTAGGCCTGGGTGAGCAACAAAGTCATCATCGATTTTTATCTCTCCTTCCCGCTGATATCCATCTTCGGCGATTTCTTCTGTTGTCTTTGTTACAGTTTTAGTACCATCAGCGTGTGTGATATCCTCGACGATTTTGACTTCGTCGTTTGTTACCTCGGTAACGACCTCACGGCTGTCACCAGCTTTTAGTCCAACCAATGTGTTGAAGTCGTCATTATTAATTTGTCGAACCCTATCAGCAACAAATGTTCCACCCGCGGCGACTAATCCTTCCTCGTGTTTGTCTTCCACCACTTCTTCTTCTATTTCTTCGAATGAATTGTTATTGAATTCATCAATACTCCTCGTGACATTTTCGTGGTTACCACTGCCAGAGCCGTCAGAACCATCATTCATGAAAGCACCGGTGGTGTAATAAGCAGGGGCCCCGGACGAAACATTATTTGATTCATTATTGGTTCTCAAACCGTCATCGGGATTGCCACCAAAATTTCTATACCCGACCTCCTCATTTTTACTTTCTTCTCCCATGGCGGTTGCAACTTTCGACTTTGTTGTCACTCCAGGAGCTAACACGGCTGTACTATCTGGGGCAATTTGTTGTTGTCTCGCTTTCAATGGTGACGATGATGGGAAAGAAGACGTTTTCTTCTTGTTCCAACGTGGGCCAGGATAATCCTGTGTACAGCAAAAACATAAGCCCGATAAAAAGAAGCAACCCATTGATACGACACTGAATCCCGCAGATCGAGAAAATGTACATATATATTCTTCACAGAAATCATTATTAGAATCAAATGTATAGAAGGTAAGTCCCTGAAGTGTTGTCAACACCACGCATAGGAATACTGTATTGAAATATCGTACCCCACGAGTTTGTGACGAGCACGTGAACGATAGAAGGTAACAGAAGAAAAGAAACGACAAGGACGAGCTCAATCCACCACAGATCCTGGATATTTCCCAATCTTTTCCTAAAGTATCGGTGAATGTTTGTATTTGTTCTTCCGGATTCGAGCCCCTCATTGTACCAATAGCATGATCTTGATAGCATTATGGATTATGGGTCCGAAGAAATGATAATGATGATAATGATAATAATATTAAAAACGAAGATGTGAGCTTTATTTATCATCAACAATGCAGTAATTAGAGTAATATTTAACAAGTAACCAAATAATGCAAATAGAAGAAAGAAAGAAAGAAAGAAATCGAAGATACAATACAATGCAATACTGCAATGTACTGTACTGTGCTTACCCGTCGAGTTTTTTCCATGTTAAAAATCCTATATATTGTGTTTGTGTAACATCAATTGGAAGATTAATACCACCTTCACCGTCGATATCATCCGGAAGAAATAAACGTTCATTTAATTCCATAAAGCTACAATCACCTAATGCTGCTATTGAAAAGAACATTCCAATCATAGCCAGGAGTTGTACTCCAACTATTGCAACCCATCCATTCAAATAACCGCAACCTTAATTTTTTGTTTTTAGAAAGATAGAAATCAACGAAGACGACGAAGATACAGATAAGATGACGTTGAAGCGATATATATATATATATATATATATATACACACATATGGTAGAGCATATAGTACAAAGTACAAAGGAAACTCCAAATATGTTTCACTCACCGCACATGCATGTGTCACCCGACATGTGTTTTTCATCCTCATCGTCGTGACAGCTGCAACATGTTTTCGGCATATTATATTTTAGATACTGTTAATATTATTCACTGTGCGATGTAAAGGGATAGTATGTTGTGAGGAGACGGTGATGAGACAATAAACTGTATGTCCATCGTACAAGTTGAAGTACTGTAAACTGTAACACAGTATTATTAACACTCATTCATCATCCATCGCCTTGATAGGCCTTAATACATATATACCAGGATTGTTTTGTGACAAAATTTACAATGTTTTTGGCGCGCCAACCAAACCAAACAGAAGAGTATGAAAGGTATCCATATCTAATACATTACGCGCGACACGTCACTAATCATAATATGTACAGTATCCTAGGAGTCATTTACGACAGTTGATTGCCAAAGCAAAAAGCACCACACATATTTCAATATTTTACCATTCCTATTGAATTACGTACCATCGATAGAAAATTACAAAAAGAAGGAGAAAGTACCGTTCAGACATCACAAATCTTGCGTACTGTTTCTTCAGTTGGTAACTACCGGTAGATGAGCAATTGGAAGTGATTGAGATTGATTGATATAGATAACCGAAAGAAATTATACCGGTATTAGCATAATGGCGGGGCGGACAATAACGGAACGACGGTCTCGTTCTCCCATTATACGCCATCGTCGCGGAATACGAGTACAAGTAATGGTATTGATGATTTGGAATCAGAAATGGACAACACTGGTATCATCAGCATTAGTAACAACAACAACAACAACAACAATCAGCATCATAACACGACCGATCATTGGTTTGAAAAGTTAAGCTCTCCAATACAATTTTCGTTACTAGTTTGTGGAGTATTTTTCTTCTTTGGGATACACAATTATCTACAGGAGGCTATTATGTCAATACCTGGCTTTCGATTTGGTGTCATGTTGGGTTATCTAGAGGTTCTCGGGTAAGAGATGAAAGGAAGATTCGTTGTTATGTCATTCATTTGTCAAAAATAATAATGTATATCTACCATGTAACAGCCAACATTCGACCTTTTCGTCGTTTGCTCACACACACTTCGACACGCAATCATTCATTTGTCTGCACGTACTGTTATGTACGATTTTAATACGAATCTATTAATAAATCAGAGTGACAGTCTGTTCATTCCTAGAACGACGGTGTATTGCACAAGAAACACAACGGATCGCACCATTATCGGCATATCCTTTGTTAACATTTTGTCTACTAAGTTCATCAAGTTTATCCAATCTAGCATTAAACTATATCAATTTTCCAACGAAGGTGGTTTTTCGATCGTGTAAATTAATACCAACAATGATTGTTGCATCAATTGTACATAAAAAGATATTTTCTTCAGTGGAATATTTCTGTGCATTTTGTATATGTTTTGGATTAGTTTTATTTGCTGCAGCCGATTGGACATTAACACCATCATTCCATCCTATCGGACTAGCCTTTGTTTCATTAAGTGTTTGCGCTGATGCTGTTCTACCCAACGCACAAGAAAGATTATTCCGGTTGGGATCAAGTCGATTAGAAGTTACCTGTAAGTTTTGTTGAATCAAAGATAACGAGCTACGATATTAATTGCAGTCATTTGCAGATAAATTAATCAATCCATTCCATGCTTGGTTCTTTTTCTGTCACTAACTTCCTTTCTGCATTCTTATTCTAATGCGCAACACAACAACATTCTACATATTACTATTACCAATTTACGTAATAGTCTATACCAATATCTTCACTTTGATCGTTATGACGTTCACAACGTATCTATCAGGAGATTTAATTGGAATGATTGAATTCGCAAGGACAAGTACCAAATTATGTAATTACATAGCAATTTATACTTTTGTGGCATATATTGCTATATCTGTTCATATGAATGTTGTGAAACGATTCGGGGGAGTTTCGGCTGTTTTGGTAGCAACAGGACGAAAAGGTATGACGTTAGTATTATCATTCCTTTTATTTCCAAAATCATTTAGTTGGTTTTATGTAATGGGCGCAATAATGGTACTGGGTAGTCTTTTATTATCAAGTCTTGTTAAAATTCGGGATAAAAAGAAAAAGAATCTTAAACAACAGCAACAAGAACCAATACTTGCTGCCAAGGATGGTGACGATGAAACGATACTGATGTCCCCTCTTATCGTATCCGACGGATCGGTTAAGGATAATGATGACAGTGGGGTTGTTGGAGTTCAAGATACTCTTGAGCTCACAGATCGTCGACGTGAAACTCAAACTAGTAACGGAGGTGGCCTATTTGGATGGACGACCGGACATAAACACCAGAACTGATAGCCTCTTTTTAGGAAAATGAATTTCAAGTTAACATCATTTCGCAACCACCTTTTAAATGAGAGAGAGAGAGATAGACAGAGATATATACACACTTCTGGCAGGGCGAATAAACACTCGGATGATTCATTATTCATAAAATGAACTGCTAACTGAACTTTCTACTTCTCATTGTGTTTTAGTGACTGACACACCATGAGAAATAGAAACATGATAGTTATTATCAGTGGCTTCAATCTATTGAACAGCATCAAGTTCAGGTAATTTACCACGCATTTTGAAGAGAAAATAACTGGATAGCTACAGTATCATTATTACTTCCACACACTTCTCGCTTTCTCTTCTGGATCTAAAAAAAAGTTCTGAAAAACTTTTTATCCTACAAACAAAGCAGACATACTGACCGCTTTTCGAATTTTTTTAAATAAGAAATATAGAATATAATGTTCTTTTCATAAAGTTAAATTATGATAGATATACACCCTTTTTTTTCTTTAGTACTATTGTATGATTAATTGCCATTGAATAAATATTAGATAATGGTTCAATAGTATAAGCAATCTTCGTATATTATTTGGATTGATTCATTTCGATTTAACGTTGATTGAGTAAGTAATTAAAAATTAATCCTTTTTCTTTTCTGCGGCACTCTTGATATCGTAATCAGCATCTTCTAAACGTCGATATAGTTTTTCTACTTCCATTTGAAGACCGATCTCATCGAACATACCTTCCGTATCGAAGAATTGTCCAACACTCCATTTTTGTTCAACACATGGCGTATCCTTCTTTTGTTCAAATTCAAGAATTACCGTATACCATTCCGAAAATCGTTCAAATTGTGACCGAACTCGGACACCGTATCCAAATAAATCCTTATTTTTAATATCCTTTGGAGACTTTCTAAAGATCGTCCTTCCAATGATATCAATATCGTTTGGATCGTCCTTCTTCCCATCCTTCGGTAATGGCCGAGTTAACAGAATACAATCCTGATCAATAATCGTTGTGATTAATTGTAAAACAGTACTCAATACAAAGTACGATGCACAGCATACCCCAATAACGATTCGTGATTCCGGAAATGGTAACGGTGCGAATTGTGCAACCATAGCAAACGCACACGCAATAGCCATTAATAACAATTTAAAATTATCAAAATGATAGTCTTCATCAATCTGCTCTAATACCGTAGCAGCAACTGTTTCATCTAAGATTTGTTTCACCTTAATCATATCACCAACATCGACTTGTAATAATTCCATTTCTTCCTCCTCTTCCTCCTCCTCGTCGTCTTCTTCTTCTGCCTCAGACTCCACAACGGGTTCATCTTCGACGACGGTCTTCTTGCTTTGCTTTTTCTTCGCCATGATTATATCTTGTATATCCTTTTGTCTTTTTAGCAAGTACGGTAGTGTTCTTAAACCGTTTGAATCTTGCTTTGGTTGCTTGTTGGATGTACTAACAGTACTCGTACTTCGTAGGTTTGAAGGTGTCTCCGTACTAACTCTTGACTGACTCTATTAACGAGTAACAAGAAACGACATGAGAAAATATGCTTATCGAGTAGTGAAATGCCAGCGTGATTTCTCCGCGTGGAACTGCGAGAGGCGGTCTTCTCTACTGTAATACCCCTGATAATAATATCATTTTTGATGGGATTCGATTTGATTCATGAAGTGTACTCTTGGGTACAAGTCGTACTTCTTGATGATACTACTGTCTACATGTACCCTAATCAATTTCGCGAAATGATTTTATTATGTTTTACTTTATTTATTACATTAAGAACTAAGAACTTACATTATACTACATAACACATTCATTCACTAACTAGATTGGTCGTCCAAGATATATCTATTGTATAGCGGCAATTGATAATTGATGGCACCAACAGAAAAGGCGAATGGAGAGGACGAATCGTCGTCGATTGACGGCGATCGCAACAATCAACAACACACGAGAAGAATAACTCATACTTTCAGACGACGCAAAACGACTACAATACGAGGACGTCGGTTGACTGAATACGATGACAATGTCAAGAATATAACAATAGTGGGGGAAGAATGGGAACCAACACATCAGGAGGAGCAGCAGCACCGTCGAGAGGCCGTGAGTTCTATGTCCTTTTTTTGCGGAATAACAGCAGGAGTTTTTCAGGCTGGTATTTTCAATCCCTTCGACAGAGCACTCTATCTATCTATAACAAATGAGGTACCCTTTTTACGGCATGAAAACTTTCGCAATCCTTATACTGGGTTCCTTCAATCTGTCGGTCACAGAGCTTTATCGTCTGGTCTTTACTATCCGTTGGAAAATTTCTTTTGTTCGTTCCTTGTTCCATCTCATTCTCATCCTAATGAATGTGAAGAAATTATGAGACAAAATCCAGGGATGATTCATCTGCATCCCGCCTTGGCAAATTTCTTAGCGGGAACATTTGCCGGTACAACGAATGCATTGGTACGTAACTTGTAACCTGTACAAGTGAAATGAAAAGAAAAATCAATGTTCATCTCTGATCAATACCGGTGACAATCCCTCTTACCCTCTTCTCTTTATATATCAAATTATGTACTATAAAAAATAAAAATAAATGCAGATGGTCAATCCAGTAACCGCAATAAAATATAAAAGCTGGGGTCGAGATTTTAATCGGGGGATGGTAACAGAAGCGATGGAAATGTTTCGTAAGGGAGGCTTGCGACCTTTTACAAATGGTTTGTATCCCACAGTCTTGCGAGATTTATGTTTTGGTGGTACATACACATTTTTACGATTAGAACTTCAGTATTTGTTCCAATTACGTCCCGATCAACAATGGGCGGCTAATATGACAGCTGCCGCGCTGGCGACTGTTGTTAGCGCACCATTCAATCTAGTAAGGAATGTTCAATACGCTACACGGTCAAGAGAAAAGGCAGATACAATTTCTGTGATATTACACGATTTCATGAGGGATGCTCGGGGTCAACAAACTACTTGGCAACGTATGAGATATATCCAAAATCGACTACGGGTCGGTTGGGGAACAGTAAGAGTGGCAATCGGGATGGCATTTGGTCATTTGGTATACGACAGTCTCATGGGAATGTATGAAGATTACGATGATGAGCGGGAGATAAAATTGAAGCAGCACAATCAGCACCATCAGCACCAGCACCAGTAACCGACTGCATTATTTCGAGTAGAATCGTCAGAAAGAAGAGAGAATCGGTAGCAGCAGCATGCAGCGAGTTTTCGTGGTCGGTCTCTCTTCTCCTCTACTACCTATTAGTACAATATATGCGGGGGGCATCTACTATTTACTTATGTAGATCAGCAGATTATACAGGCTGATGATTCGATTCCTCTATTTGTGTTTGGAACACTCAATATTGATTGTCATTATCTTTCTCTGCTTCATGATATTGCAATATCCTAAATCAAACCCTTCTTGCTTGCTTGCTTGTTTGTTTGACATCTTCTAAATGCATCGATTTTTAATTACCAATTGATCGAAGGTCCTTGAACATTGTTTCTTCGCCGACGACTACCGTACTACAAAAATAATACTAACGTTGAAGATGGAATGTTTGAGATTGAGAAAGAAGATAATTGTTATGGTGACATAAAAGACGAGTTCTTCTACACAGTCAAGTGAGTTGATTGCTAGTTAACTTTTAACTAGTAGATTCATAGAGGTCACTTTTGTTACACGCACAAATCAATAGAGTTAGATCTACCCATTTCTCTCATGTGAAAAAAAATCATTGTAACAATCTAATACTTAATGACATGCTATAAATGTATATCTGTATAGTGTTATTAAATTAATTTAAAGTTCGTTAATTCGTCCTCCTTCTTCTACTTCAAGTCAATGTCATAACATGTATATATTAATATTTACACCAGTAGGACAGAATTGACACATCCATCCAATTCGGGATTGTTGGTAACTTGTGCCATCTTACCCCAAGCGACTTTACCTGATGTTGTTACCAAACCTAACTCGCTAACGTTAACTTCGATTATTGTACCTTTCGTCATGACACCAAGATTGGTATAAATTTGGGATGATGGATTCTTTCTAACACCCAATATATCCAATTGGAATGTAGTTTTTAATTCAGGATGTGTCACATTGGCACGTTTCATTCGTAATCCAGATGGACGGATGAAACGTTCATACTTAGGATTTTTTCGTGTAAAACTTTCACCACAAAATGTAACCTTTGTGACAACTCGTTTCCAGGCTTTCTTTCCACGTTTACCACTTTTCATGACCTTAAACATTTCATCGTCAGCAACTGGTTTGACCTTTGGGATAGGTACCTCCCATTTACCAGCCTTTTCTTTACGTTTTTGTTTCACGGTATTACTTAAAACTTTGGCACGACTTACACCCTCCCGATCCAACAAGTACGCAGGAACAGCACCTTCCGCAACAGCCTCGTCGTTCGCATGAGTATTGGTGCGTTCGTTATGCATAGCAATTGTCTTGCGCATAGTCGCCTTTTCCTTAAATCGTCGTTTTTGATAAATCTTTGCACGTATACCATGAACCTTTTGTGAAAATTCAGAACGTTTATGTACTAACCGTGCTTCCTTTTTTCTAGTCCTTTCTTCGTGATCCATCCGTACTCCATGGAGTTTCCGGTGGCGTTCCATATGCTCATGTTGAGGCATTTTGTTGTGAAATTAAAAAGAGTTGTTTCTCTATAATAAGGCAGTTCAAGAAATTGAAGATATTGTCAGGAAGATGAAAGAAATCTATCGATATTGTCCAGAGTCTGGCTTTTCTTGCACAATAATATATGAATAAACAAGAGCAGTATGAAGTAAGCAACGTTGTTATTTGTTCTGTAGTAGCAGGTGCAAGCTTCGTGTTAGAGATTTTTAATCGTTCTACCACTAGAAGCAGTAGACAGCATGTAACGTTAGTCATCGCCTAATTCGTGCGTATAATGTTTATGCGTCTTATTGCGTGTACGTCGTTTTAGATTGAGTGGTTCAGAAAAAAGTGAAAAACAATTTTGAACGGTCGGCGCAAGACCTCATTATCAGCATAAAATTACCCCATTTTAAACTCCCCTTCGGAACAATGTGGGGTACGACGGTAAAGTACTCCTAGTATGTTTATGATGATAATATTTTGGAGTATCCAGGGGTTACCGTACAGTATAATATTTTATTTGGCACTCAACACAGAAGATATTAATAACTTGTTCTCAAACTAGTCAGACACACATTACATCTACTGATAGTAGACACTAGTAAAACGAACAGGATTATTGATAGTGATGTAGTTAAAACATCATGATGGTGTATCGCAGCATATCTATGTAATACAGCATTATTTATAAAACATGTGTTTGTATGAATAGTATGTACATTCAATAGCTTGTTTACTACTATTTTCGAAAAATGGTTGGTGAAAAAACCCAGAACATATTTTAGATATTGGGAGAAAGACTGCTAAGGTTTGCAAAAGCACCCGTGATCTGTGTGGAATCGACTTCGTCAAAACGCTTTTGTTGTAAATATTGATCACATGCATCGGCAGTACCACGCCCTTCGTTGATGGCCCAAACAACTAAACTCTGTCCACGTCGACAATCACCACCTGCAAAAACACCCTCTACACTTGTGCGGAAGTCACCGTATACGGCTTGAATATTATTTCTTTGGTCTACATCTAAACCGAGCTCTTCTGTCACGTACGCTTCGGGAGATAAGAACCCATAGATAGAACAACCAAATCTGCAGGCCATTCACGTTCACTACCTTCAATCACCTTTGGACCTGTGGAAGTCATTTCGACATCTTGAGTGATAAGGGCATGACGTTACCATCAGCGTCGCCAGTAAGTTCCTTCGTCATGACAGAATAAACACGGGGATCCTTTCCTGTTGCCGCACGAACTTCAGCATGCCCGTAATCGATTCCAAACACACGAGGCCATTCTGGCCAGGGATTGTCACTCGCTCGTTCCATGGGCGGTTGTGGCATGAGCTCAAAATTTGTCACCGAGTTACAGCGATGGCGCATAGACGTTCCGATACAATCTGTACCGGTATCTCCTCCACCGATAACAATCACATCCTTTCCTTCTGCAGTAATCCAATTATCCTCTTCCCATTGAGATTCGAGTTTCCCTTCCTTCGTCATTAGTAACTTCTTTTGATTTGCGGTGAGAAATTCCTACGATCATTTTTTTTGAATTATAAGGATAGACGAGATAGAGATAAAAGCACGTTGAAAGTAGGTAGAAAAATTCAAGTTCAGAACACGACCAATTATTTTTAAAGGAGAGGCAGAGCACTTGGAAAATAAAAGGATAAACCGTGTACACACAGCACTGCACCCCAAACCAGTCAAAATAATAAGCAAACGTACCATAGCGAAATGGACACCCTTCAAATCACGTCCCGGAACTGGCAAATCACGGGGCTTAGTGGAACCTAAGGTCAAGCAAAGTGCATCAAAATCAGCCTTAAGTTCGTTAACATCAACGTTTTTACCGATGTCAGCATTTGTAACAAATTCAATTCCTTCTTCACGGAGTAGATTGACACGACGATCTACGGTTTCCTTCTCTAATTTCATGTTGGGTATACCATACATGAGTAAACCACCCACACGATCGGCACGTTCGAATACTGTAACTTTGTGTCCCATTTGATTCAATTGATCAGCAGTGGCCAATCCAGCTGGTCCCGATCCGACTACAGCAACAGTCATCCCACTACGATCTTCGGGGATACGTGCAGTGATTTTTCCATCTCTGAATGCACGATCTACGATCGAATATTCGATATTTTTGATAGTAACGGGATCATCAACAAGACCAGCCACACATGAACCCTCACACGGAGCGGGACAAACACGACCAGTAAATTCAGGAAAATTATTCGTACTGTGTAGATTTTCAATAGCTTCATCCCAATGATCTTGGTATACTAAATTATTCCATTCGGGAATTAAATTGTTTACCGGACAACCTAAAAATAAGAAGAAAGAAAAGTGGAAGATATTGTTGGCACTCAATATTAAAAATAAAATAAATCATACTCACAAAATAAAGAGATGATGAGAAAGCGATATTTATTCGCTTTCTTCTGGTAGTTTTCCACACACACAACACACAACACACAACACACAACACACAACATAACATACACATATACATATACACATCTCTAACAGCAATAAAACGATCGTCGTCATCATCATCATCATCATCAATTCTATTACTGTATTGATTACTAACTAACCTGAATATGTTTGACAAAATGGTGTACCACAATCCATACATCGTGCAGCTTGGACCTTAAGTTCCAATGCAGTATGTGCAACATCAACATCACGATCAGGTACAGGATTAATTTCTTCCCAATCCTGTAAACGTTCTAATGGTGGTCGGTATGGTTCTGGATTGCGTTGATAATTTAAAAATCCACGTAATTTTTCAACATTTTGCATTGATCCATCACGACGTCGGACTCTTTTATATTACATCAAATTAAATTTGATTTGTTTTTTTGATATTTGAAAGGGGCGTAAAAGTAGAATAAATGTTAGAGACAATTCAATTCGTCACCATTTCGTCGTCTTAGAAGGAAAAAACGAGAGAAAAGAACGAGACGATCAAAGTTTTCGAATCAGAATTCCTCAGATAATCTCGTTTGTTCTTGCATGGAAATGTATGAAAGGAGGCTGCAAGTACTACGTCGGTATCCTTTGTAAATAATCCATTTTATCTATTAAAGGCATGGCAATGCTGCAGTCGAATACGCATCATTTAGGTTTGATTATTACGAGTTTTCGTCGAATAGAAGATATCGTAACAGTAGAGAATTGTTTTCTCTCGAATAACATACCGCAAACGTACGCGTAATAACGAGTAGAAGCGCGCGAAATTCTGAATTGGAATAGGATACTAATTACTCACTTGACGCTTTCACTGTCATGTTCGTAATCTACTGCATGGTCGATTTCGTGACGGCCATCGGTAGCAATAGGACCCTTAACAGAAGATCTTTCTACTTGTGTGCTTTGGGTACGAACGGCTCTTGCTAAAATAGCTGTACGACGGTTGCTACGACCAAGGATATTACGCAACATCATGCCAACACGGTACGTAATTTTAATTTTGTGCAAGTGAGGGGGATTTTGGAAGTTTATGAAGGCGATGAGCAACGCGATGAAAGAAAGTTCAAAAGTAGTGATGCGCTGCGTCAAAGTTCCGACAATTTGTCTTTACTACGATGTAGATCAGCTGTCCACGAGATTCACTAATTAAAAATGTACAAAATCAAATCATCTATAAAGGAGAAAACGCTAATCAGGTTTCTGTGGACAGTTGACTTGAACTTCGTTGTAATCGCAATTGCAGAATTTCCAGTAGAAAACAGGGGTAATAATGAGAAAAGGAGTTCCATCCTCCCCCGCCTTTACCTTCAATATACAACTCCCCCGAATCGAATGAAGAAAGATCTACTACAGGCAGTAATATGCTTCCTTTTATTTTACTGTCAAGAAAGATAAGAAGTTTGTTTAACGTTAGTTAGTTGTTTGTCGTAAGTCAGTTGTGCAGTTTTATTTGTGATCATTGATTGATAACAACATTCTGAAGGCACTTACAACAAATTATTGTAAACTTTAGGATACGAAGATGGGTGTAATTTTTATACTGTTTATGAAAGCCGAGACGGAAAATGTTGGTGAGATTGAGCTTCGTTCGGATATTAACCTTAGAATAAGTGTAAAAAATTCATTGTCCGAAGAAACGAGAGAAAATATTGTATTCAATCGGTCTGAGACCGTAGAACAGTACGAGGGAGATCGAGAAGCACCCTATCATTTTTCTCTCCGATGGGAGGGTTCCAAAAAGCCCTCCATTCTTCGAGCTCTTAATGATAAGGAGATAGCGACCGCATTAAAAAAGAAAAAGAAGTATAAAGGTGGTTTACCCCGAAAGTTTACGGGAGATGATGGTGACTGTTTATCATGGGTCCCACTTTGTGCATTCGAATGCAGAGGACTGGAACCATATGCATTCCATCCTATGACAGATGAATTTGTTATCACAAGTGAAAACGGGTTTCGTTTCGATGAAGATATCGAATTAGAAGATAATGAATGGGCGGACTATGACGCAGAAAACGATGTCCCTGTATCTATACAAGACGTAGAATTCAAATTTGAAGCAGTGTGACAATCATAATACTTTATTATTCCTGGAAGTTCACTAACAAAAACTCTGACACGTCAAAATAACATCATGAGAAAGAAAATTCACAGTCAATTATAATACGTAATATAATGTTTTTCATGCTAAATAAATCAAAATAAAATACTTACACCTCTTTCATCAATCAACAAATAATAAAGATTACGTAAAATATTACTAAGGCCGATGCGAGCTTCTAATATTTTATGTAAACATACTCTTCATGCAAATGAAAATGACGTATTTTTTAGTTTTTGAAAACTTTTAAATTAAATATGTGTAGTAGTTTCGCTCGAGATCTGCAACAGTTTTTTAACTACTGCTTGCTCAAAACTATAATCTAGTAGAATCATACGGTAAGCATGTATCTCAAAGCGAAATTGTATTCTTTGCCAATATCATCCCGTGCAAAGTGGGACTTTCGTGCAAAGTGGGAGTTTAGTGCTTACTGCATCAATGTTACGTCATACACTATCATCCTCTTTTTCCCGGCAAGATTAAGTTTTTGTTTTTCCTTCCACCATTCTAGGTTTTTTTCGATCTGTGGTACGATCTCTTTTTCTACTCGTGGTATCAGTTTTCCAAGCATTTTAAAAGATGGTAAACAATGAAGTTGATAAAACCAATCTGCGATTCTTCTCGAGTCTGTGCATTACGATCACAGCCTAGCGAAAAAGGTAAACCTAATTCTTCTTCCTTATCTCCTTGACGATACCATTCTTCAAGTAATCTATCGGTCCATTTCAACGCAGTTTTAATGTCTTTACTTGGGTTTGAAATATCTGCCAAGTGAGCAAGGAACGTCAAAACTCCGTGCCTCAAACAAAGATCTTCCGGGACGGAACAGCAAGGCGCAATGTTCCCATCTTCGGTATTCAATAGTATGCCTTGGATGAAGCTCTTTTTTGCGAAGTGCTTTGTCATGTCAGTCGATAATATTGCCTTAACGATAAATTTTCTGGCTTTAGAACGTTCTTTTTCGGGGAAGTTATCAAATATGTCTAATTTTCTCTGTCGATTTTCTCCCATGATCATTTTAAACGCTGTAGCGGCATGCATATTTTCAAGCACCGAAACATCATTATACAGCAAGGCCAATTCCGATCTTGAATTGATATGAAAACTATTATTTAAACCCCCATGTCCGACATCGTGAACCACTGCCGCTATTAATATCGAAAACAATTCCCATTTCTCGTCTGCGAATTTTTTTCCGCCCATTTGAAGCAATGCATGTAAACTTTGAGTTACATCCGCCGCATGTACATCATTATGATAACACACATCCTTAATGTACCTATCTTCGATGGCATATAAGTATTCTACTAATGTCTCTTCTTTGATATTAAGATTCGGTAGGAAATTGTAACCTTCCCTATCGTTAAAATCCGTAATTGTTGATTCGGAATCGATATGAGAATCAGGATTGATTCCAGAATCGGAATCGGAATCGGAATCTAAATCATTATCATCTTCCGAAGAAAATTGTAAACAAGCCAAATCCATGGAATGCTGTGCCTGAGGAGCCGCTAAGATTGCCCATGCAACGAATACCAGTGTATGCTTCCCTTTTAAAACTTCGTCAACGTCGAAGATGTTGAAATCCCATTGAGAAATACTATCCCATGAGAGTAGATCTCTTAGTTTTAATTTTGATTCCTCATTGAGAGTTGTCCAATACGCTGGAATGTTCGTTACCTCATTTCCAACATCAATTGTTTTTAGGCGCAACGATGCACGGGCAAATTTAGCAATTTTCCTAGCACACCTATGTGCTGATAGGATAACGTCGATGCTTTTAGTTTGTGTAGGACGAGTGTATCCGGCATACTCCGATAACAAAATGTCGCTGCTACGGTTTTCATCCGCATCAAGAAGTGCCCGAGGAACGTGATTGACAACACGGTTCACCCCCAAAAGCATCATATCCTTTAAGTTTTTTAAACCACTACGTTGACGATCCGTCATAACAGCTGACGTTGCACTTCCTGCTGAAAGTAAGGAATTGATACATTCTAAACCATCCTCCCAAGGACTCATTGTAGTAACATCACTAGGATCTGCTGGCTTCTTTTTGTTGTCATCACTCATTGTCTACCTACTGTACTTCCTAGTTGAATGATATCAAATAGTACTACGTGTAAATAGTATCCGTCAGGAATGAATAACTGAAAATCCAAGATGTATTCTGCTTGTATTCGAAGCAATACGATAGAGTAACGTTAGTAGATTGAAGGTGCACCTTTGCTTTGGATTTGTTCGAGACTACGCACACGTAATTATAGTAATTATGAAGCGTATTATCGGAGCGTACAATTAATGACACCCCTTTACCGGCAGGAGCCACTTTTCCTTCTCCCAGTCTATTTACCGTGCAACAGTTCTTCGTGGCAGTAGCCTACTTCCTCCGTGCAACGTTTAATTCACCCGCGCTATCGTTAGAACATTTAGCGCTTGTAAAAGGAAGCTAAAACCTTAAAATATTTAGATCTACTCACAAAATAGAGGGTTAAAGACACAAGTTTCCCTCATCCTCCTTGCAAATTTCGTCGTTGAAAGTGTCAATTAAGCGCAAAATTTTCGGGCGATAGCGCGGGTGAATTAAGCGTTGCACGGAGGAAGTAAATCACAGCGAACAATGCAAAATCACAACGGAAGAATTACTTAAGTACGGAATTTTTATTTATAAACGACCTGGGCAGTATTGTGCTAGCTTTTTATCATTTATTTTTAAGGCAGGCCTTTCTTTGATTTATCATCTTTCGTCTATTCGATCCTTTTTTATAATAAAATCCATCCACTTCGCTTCTCGACAAAACGCCCAGCTCTTGCATCATTGGATCCTGGATCAAAGGGCTAGCAGATGTCACGGTCGTTGACGGCAAATCCATCAAATTTGTCCTCAAATAATTAAATCAACCGCAAATGACCTTCCAATCACTCTAATTTCTAATTTCAAGTGACGTCTATGTATTATCATCTATATCATTTGCGAAAGGCATTCCAACAATACTGGTATGATCACTACTTTTTCGACGACAATGGCAAAAATATCAGTAACTCGATGCGATCGAACGCGTAACTTCATTATTATTTTCTTATTACTGTCATCCATTAATATAATACGAGGAGTCAACTCATTGACATCAGCAACAGCTACAGCAACAGCAACATCATTACCACACGGTCTTCCATATGATAAAATAGTTGAACTTGCCCAAAAGCGGTACTGTACTAATTCACCAAAAAGTAACGACAATGAACCTATGAAAGGAAGAGTGGCAGTGATTACAGGTGCTGCTGGTGGTATAGGTGGTGAAATTTCAACTCTTATCTATCGTTTGGGTGGCACTGTTATTGCACTCGATAGAAATACAAATGGATTAGAACAGTTACGTAGCAAATTATTATCACAAGTAATGATACCAGTACAACAGCAAGAAGTAGTTGTACGCGTAGTCGATTCCAATTCCAATTCTGATGATTCGTCCAATTCTGATGCCGATTATAATAACATTAACAGAAGTAACACAAGTAACAGTGACGATGACGATAACGATGAAAGTAGGATATGGACAATACAAACAAATCATGAAGATTTATCATCCGTTGCTTCAACTGCTGAATTGATCAAATCTCGGTATAATCATATTGATTTATTAATCAATAATGCTGGTATGACTTATCCAACAGATATGCATCAACAACTCACGATGGAAGACGAAGAAAATGATATCAGAAAAAACGTCCTTTCTGCTCATGGAAAAGATCTTGTATTTACTGTAAATTATCTTTCACATTTTTTACTGACAGAAAAATTACTACCGAGTCTATACTCCTCAAACAATGACGACGACAACAACAGCAAAGAAAATGGAAGAATAGTTCATATTACATCAACCTATCATTGGAAAGTCGATGGAAGTGAACTAATGATACCCGATGTATCACTTGATAATGACGATGGTCCGATTGCTTATCAATCCGATCCAAAAAAACAAAGTTCAAAACATTTTGAAAGATCGTATGCGAACACAAAGCTAGCACAACTGTGGCATTCACGTGCAATCGGATCACGACTAAAAAAACGGCAACAAATCTCGTCGTCGAATACAATTTGTAGTGTTTGTGCATGTCCAACTTGGGCTTCAACTTATATTGCGGGTAATGACGGATCGGAAGGGAAAGAATTTTTAGACAAGTATGCATATTCCATATTAAATTGTGGACCTGGAATAACGAGTTCAATTAATGCTATTTTTCGGCAAGATGATGAACTTGATGATGCAATAAATGATGGATCATCGTTTGTTGCTAATTCAAGAATAGTTGAATATCTATATCCTGCGAATATATTGTCATCCGATTTGGTAACAAATAAATTGAAATGGAGAGATGTGTTGACGGATTTTGCTTCTGTTTTACTTCTACTTTTACAAAAATTTACACATAAGGAATTGATTATACAGCAAACATCACCAGAAAGTTTTCAAGATAAACAAAAGATCGATCAATTTTATGAATGGAGTTTAAAGGAAGTACAGCAATGGTTGTAATAGTAGTGAATTAAATTAACAATGAAGAACTCAAACGAACACACAGAATGTCGGCTTCTTTTTCATCATCATCATCATCGTCGTTAATCACTTCAAAAAGTACCCTCAGCAACAATGTGTATAAAATATGCTCGAGCTTGTTTTTTGTTGATACGCCTATTGACGTCGACGAGGCGATTATGCTTTGCATGTACAGGACTTAGATCATAATCTATTTCTTTAGATAAAGATTCAGTGTTGGATTCGCAATTCCTTTAACTGAGGATTCAAGCAAATTATGTTCATTATAGTGAAAACTGATCATTGAGCAAAAATATTAAACATTTACGTTCCTGGCATTGTTTCCTAACATTCATGCTGGTATCGTACTTTTGTATTTGGTTTCTTATGCTTGAATATGACCCTTCTCATAAAAATAAACTTGTACATCGACATGCTCATCGATGTTGTTTGACACTACCAGAGAGAATTCTAGGTGTTGAAATCAGATGCTTCCCGTTGGACTTTACGAAGTATTTCAGACTATTCACGGCTTCCATCATACCAATAATCTGTCGAATCCATCATATCTTTATATTGGACGTTAAGATCCTTTTCCGACGGTAACAATACCTGTGATATGATGATAGTAAATTAAGACCTTGTAAGCAACTTGTGGTAAGCGTCAGATAGATCTATCACTTAACGGATACGAATCTAGAGACGTAATATTCTGCCATACAAATCTTCATAGAAATTTTAAATTAGCTAGATAATAAATATATATATTCATATTATATTATATTATATATCAATGAGTTAAAGTTTAAGTTGAAAGTCAGTCCACGCGTGCTAGGTATTCACATTTCACTAGTGACTCGTGTATTACTCTAAGACCAACAACGCCACTTTTCACGAAACATCAAGTACCAGTTAAAGTTTTGTAGAATAATAAATGCTTGTGCAACAGATGCAACATACTGGGCCCTTTTTGTACGAGTAGTAGCGAAAGAGGAAAGAATAAGAGAGCGAAGGTAAAAGGAGGAAGATAAGAGAGTAGGTGCCGCATTAGCTATAAGACCAGCACCATATAAGTTAGTTTTTGACAGGGGTAGAGCATCTTACTTTTTTTTTCTAAATCATGTCCAACGAATTCATGCACGGTGGGAAGAATCAGAAGAAAAGAAAGAATGATTCCAATAACACGAACGGAACTGATAATCACCAACAACAACAACATCAAAAACAACAACATAGTAATAATACGAATCGGCGCCGTTCTTCGTTCTTGTCTGCATCGTCGGCGTCAACATCAACATCGAAGACGACGGCATCTTCCTCCTCTGTAGTCTCGTCTTTATTAGTATCATTGCTAGAAGAAAAAGCACGCCTATCTAAGATCCGAAAAGAACTTCCAGTATATGCCTTCAAACAAGATATCCTTCGAAGAATACGTGAAAATGACGTCTTATTGGTCATGGCGGAAACTGGAAGTGGAAAATCCACACAAATACCAGCCTATCTCGAAGAAGGTGGGATTCTTCACTCTACTATTAACGATGATCACGATTACCACAACAATAAACATGATAGAAAAGGCAAAGGCAACAAAAAAATAAGATCCTCGTCCTCCTCTACTATCAATTCTTCAACATTATCATCTTATGCTCGATCTATTTGTGTTACGCAACCTCGTCGTGTTGCTGCGATAACGGTAGCAACTCGTGTGGCTCAAGAACGAGGTTGTGTCTTAGGAACAACTGTAGGATATCGCGTCCGGTTCGATGATTGTAGTCATCCACGCAAGACGAAAATTTTGTATGCAACGGATGGTATGCTTTTAAGAGAAGCGATGGGTGATCCCTTACTGAGCAGGTATGGTGTGGTCGTTTTAGATGAATCCCACGAACGATCGCTTCAAACGGATATACTAGTAAGTAGTAGCAGTATATTGATCTATATTCTAGTAAAGCGAATGCCATTTCTATATAAATGATACATCTATGTTGAACGATTTGGGAACCAGAAAAAAGACAATTACTTACTTTCTGTCCTCTTTTTTCCTTTGTTTCGCAGTTTGGAGTCGTCAAGAGAGCTATGAGAGCGAGGGGGCACCATACCGATGACAACGATGACGAGAAAAATAATATGGAAGTGACGAAAGACAAGAAAATGGAACTTTTGTTGCGAGGTAAAGCCGAAGAGTGGAAGTTACCTAGATTAAAAGTGGTGGTTATGTCGGCAACACTACAAATATCTACATTCCAATCCTTTTTCCCGGAATCATGCTCGACTATACAAATACCCGGTAGGTTATTTCCCGTACAATCTGTATATACTACAGATTATCAAGACGATTACATCGATTCGGCGTTGTCAACTGCACTACAAATTCATTACGAAACGAATATCGAAGACGGTGGTGACATCCTGGTGTTTCTACCCGGTCAGGAAGAAATCGAAGATTTAAATCAATTGTTGAAAAGACATCTCGAAGAAGACCAAAAAGGTGGTAAAGTACAGAAGCATATTTCCGATATCGTGCAAAATGTCAGTGGGATCGGAACTACTATATCGAGTCAAAAGGGAGTGGCCAATATCGTCAACGGAGTTATGATTTGTGTTCTTTATGCCGCTCTTCCGCCGGAAGTCCAAATGCTGGCATTTGCTCCCAAACCTAAGGGATGTTCTCGAAAAATCATCCTCGCTACTAACATCGCAGAGACCTCCGTGACGTTAGACGGGATTCGTTACGTAGTTGATTGTGGCAAACATAAAATACGTGATTTCTCCAACTCGACAGGGATGGAATCTTTGACGGTACAAGATATCAGTAAAGCTCAAGCGGCGCAAAGGATGGGCCGTGCCGGACGTGTAAGCGCTGGAATATGCTTCCGTCTTTACACCGAGGATGCATTTGATAGTATGGCAGAAACTGCTGTTCCTGAAATCTCCCGCGTAAACCTAGCTCAAGTAATTTTAATGCTGAAGGGAATGGGCGTCTTCGATCCGCTTCAATTTGACTATTTAACTAAGCCCAGCGCTGCATCGATTAGGCGTGCCTGCCAAAACTTGTTCGCGTTAGGAGCCTTGACGGAAAATATGGAGTTGAGTAATCACGGTAAGAAGATGGCTCGATTGCCAGTGGATCCTATTTATGCCCACTTGTTGCTACAAAGTCCTAAATATGGATGTACTCATGAGATGCTGACGGCGGTAGCTATGCTATCCGCTGAAAATGTTTTGTTTCGTCCTGGTGGAGGAGGAGGAGATCAAGGAAGTGGAAGTTTAGCGCATAAGGCTGCTCAAGCTCACCGACGATTTGCGAGTTGGGAGGGTGACCTACCGACACTATTAAATATATATGAATCCTGGCGAAAGGAAGCAATATATGCACCGACAAAACGAGGTGGATCGAAATCGGTATTGTCGTCCTCTGGCTTTAAGGGAACAGGGGGAAAGGTTCTTCATGGCCAGGTAAGATCTTTTTACTTTGATGCCTAATAGTAGATGCGTATTCGTCTTCTTTTTCTTCTACTCCTCTATTCTTATTGTCTCATTGTGTCTCGATTTCTGCTCTTATACCCAAAGTGGTGTGCACGTAATTTTGTAAGTGGTCGGTCTTTAGCACGAGCATACAGCGTTCGGCAACAGCTTAGCACCATATGCAATAATAGTCTTGATAAAAGTGGGCTTGGTATGGATGTCTCAGTATCTTGTGGAGAAGATACCGTCTCCTTCTTGAAATGTGCCTGTGCGGGTCTCTTTCTCCAGGCAGCTGCTCGGATGCCGTCTACCAACGAGGCAAGTGATGGTGGTAAACGGGGCAATTCTGGTCGACTTTATTCATCAAGAGGACGTTATAAGACCAAGGTTGGCGGTGAAATAGCATCCATCCATCCAACGTGAGTACCATGATAATGCTGTTTTTCTCTTTGATCAATCGCTTATTACAATCATTTCTAACCTATTTAATTTCCCATTTTGTTCGACTAATTTAAATTAACTTCGTATTCTCGTGATTCACGACCCTCACGCAGTTCCACTCTTTTCGGTCGCAACCCGGCTCCTAAGACTTTGGTGTACACGGAGCTACTCGTGACGAAAAAGACTTATCTTCGGGGAGTGACGCAGATTCGAGAAGAGTGGTTAGTAGAAGTTGCACCAGATTTCTTCAAGTAGTAAATATCCTAATGGAGTGCGCGTATTTATTTCTGCGAAGCACTTGTGGAGTACATTCTAGAAACGTTGCATGTCCCGAATACGAGGGGAAAAAAAAAACAAGTACTCGCAGTGTAGTAATGGAAGTAAATATTCAATACCGCAGAGTAATAATAACATCTGTATCTATAATCAATGCGTGATTTATTTATTCTTTAGATCTATATTTAATCTGAGTTTTGAACAGTTAAGTTCCGTTTCAGAAACAAAAAAATGGAACGAGACTCAGTTGTTCCACTCATAGAAACCTTTGTACTTGGTCTCACCTAGGATCGATGCCCAAAATACTTGGGAAAATGATTCATAAGAATCAAAAGTAGGAAGGTAAAGTCTTCTAGAACATGTATTAGCGCGAGGCAGGCAGCACTCATTCATGGGCAAGCCAATAGGGACGATTTCTAATTTTCCAGGCGTCACAATTGGTAGACTGGTCACGAATGACAGGAAATGTCTTCGCTTCTTTGGACTCGCTTCTAGCAATGCCTTAACGACAAATTTGACAGTCGAAGAGGAGGGATCAAACCGCCGGTTTGCCAATGTTTCCGCATTCCCGCCGATTGCAGCAACTGCCACTAAGGCTTCTGTGTGTGTGGTGCCTTTGCCACCTAGTTGAAATAGGTCTCTGATATCCTCTTCGGTCCACCCATCAACGTTGTCTCCCATTCCACAAACGTCATGTTGGAGTTCCTCAGAAGTAAATAAGCGAAGATAGTCAATAGGGAAAAAGTCATCGATTCCGCTTTTAAAAGCTGATGCTTGTTCAATTACTCCTTCATGCAACATAAAATATTTTGTTTTGGTAATCCATTCGCGAATATTATGAATGGTAACACTTCTGTCATACCCATTTGGACACAATGAGTGCGCTTCAATACCTTGTGTCGGGTCTAAAGGATCAACAAAGGTCCTATCCTGAAAGTAATCATCGAAAGAGCAATCATAATTCTTTCCAAGAGCTATTCGAGCAAAATTCTTATCCGTAGCTATTTGGCGATACTCGCGTTCTTTTTCTACTTCACTGAGCTGTGGATCCTCTTGAAAATCAATGCGGTCAAGTGCGCGACAAATGTGCATTTCCGTGGCATAAACCTCGCCACCAATAAATCCTGGTCGAGGAAGATCCTCGCTGGAGAGGATACATCTTCCGCGTTTTGTGTCACCTACCTCGTCTACAAAGCCCATACCTGAGTCAAAGTGTGGCTCTCCTGAGTTTTGAACTAGCTTTAAGAAAGAAGCACTCAGCGGTAGAGGAAACATGAAACCATCTCTCATTGCCGCAGCAAATAATCGCCCCATGAATCTAAAGTACCTCAAGACAGGGGAAAGTTGAGAATGTAGCGGCGATATCGGTCGAGGATAAATACCAAAGATACTGGATGGTGCTGCCCGTGGAGTTGGAATGATGACTTGACCACTTGCATCAATATCAGGTATCCAAAGCGGTAACTTAAGTGGTTCGTCGGAGTGCTTAAAAGTAATAGAGGGCGAATTTTTCTGTAGATTGTTTAGAGATGCACAACTTAAAGAACAACTCACACCTGCCACTAAATCGCAAGACAACAGACTTTCTGCGACATCAGCATAAAAACCACGTGTTACACCAGCTTCATCTCCAGTAGAGGCATCAAAACCAGATTCTCCATCAAATCGTATCTCTAACCTTCTTCGATTCAAACGTGGATCACTGCAAAATTGCTTCATGATGGACATAGCATCGGATAAAAGTGACTTTCTGTGGATAGCCGCTTTTGCTACTTGCAGGGTCATCTCTTCCCATCCTTCAGCACGGAAAGAAGCCCGCACGCGGGTAGCAAGTGCATCTTCCATCCCGTACAATTCATCTGCCTGTAATTGAAGGGCGGTCGGATCCTCTACGTCACCAGAAAAAGCATCTGCCATTAGTTCAACAGCTCTAGCTCGGAGCGAATTCATTCGTTGTCGTAAACGGCCGACATTCACCTTAGCATCTTGTTGACGAAGCGTGCTTCGAGAAACGCCAAAAGCGACTCGATCGAGAAGCAGTTTCCGAGAAGCATAACTAAAGCTATAGGTGTAAATAAGGCGGAAATACATAATAATGTGAGGGAATTTGATACAAAAAAAGATTCAATAGGGATATAGGATTCAATCGGGAAACAGGATTTCTACTTACATATTTGGAGCAAAAGCAGGAACAGCTAAGCACCATTCCGGCGCGATCCCTCCCACAACGAAAAGGGGATCTTCGGATTGTTTGGTAAGTTTCTGCGAGAGAGTTTGGTTCACAAAGATTGATCCACTGGTAGACGTATCATACTGTTTGTCCTTCGGCAATCTAGAGTTTACTCTAGCCAACAATTCAATTACTTCAATGCATTGAATACAAATTTCATCAAGGCCATCACATCTAGATCCAAGTTCATCGCAATCGGAGTAATTTGTAGTATGTGACAACTTACGGGATCGACTGCACGTAGCATTCGACCACAAATATTGTTTTTGTGTTGGGTCGTCTTTTACTTTCAGTGCCATATTCATACCATCGTTAACTATCATTGGAATGTTCGAATTAGTTCCTTCAGTTTTTTTTGGAGTAGGTACTTGATTAAACCATTTTTCTTCGCCCTTTGATGGTTGAAGGATGACGGAATAGAATATTTGGTGAGCTTCGTCGTCCCGGAAAAAATCACATTCTTCATCTTGGTAGAGTTGGAAAAGCAATGAAATTAAAGTGGTATCTGATGCAGAAACGTTGACTGGAGAAAGTATCTGAGGAGAACTGAATCGTACTTCTAAAGATGGAGGAAACTCAAGTGAATTGTCTTCGACATAAATATCAATATTGCGACCATCCAAAGAAATCTTGAACTTGATACTATCAAAACTCGGTGGACCTTGATTATCCGATGTTGCACTTACACCGACAGGACACATGGATTCAATAGATGCCAATGCAGACCATGTGCGTTTAAGTACTCGTTTCCCTGCCTTTCTTTGTCCTCTTCCGCTAGAATCAGGGCGTTCTCCTTCTATGGTAGCATGTCGACGAGAAATGAAGGGAAATGTCCTACTAAGTTGCTCCCGGGCTTCAATACTTCGCCTCACAGCAGGATTCGATCGAGTAGATCTGGCTTCCTTATCATCATTCCTTTTTCCATCGCACACATTATTTTCTGACACCCCAGTGTTGACCACACCTTCGTCGTTTACCAGATCGTAGGTTTTATTTTTATCTGAGGTGTCTACAGCCACCACGGTGTAAGTAGTCCATGAAGATGATTTGATATCACTTTCCACAATTGTCCCAATCACATTCGACAAATCGTCTCTCGACGAATTATTCAACAATCCTTCGTTGTTGTGCCCTACCATACCTTCTGCAAGCAATTGTTCCATGTCAAACGCTGACTTTTTTTCCGAATTTTTTTCCCGAAAGATAATCACGTATTTCTTGACAGAAAGAATTTCCTTTGTAGAATCGGCCTCGAATTCCAAAAGAGGAGCTTTCTCGTATTTGAAGTTTATGCAGTCTTCGCAGTTTGATTTCTCAACGAAACCAGAACTATATCTAACCATGTGCCATCCAGCTTTCTCATCGAATGACACAATCTTTGCGATACGCCATAAATGTTGATCGCCTTCAGCATATGACAGGGTGCGCACTAAAATAATCGCTGAGTCCTCAACTAACTTCCTGCAGAAATTGACGTATTCGCTGAGGGTAGTCGAAGCAGTTTTGAGAATCTGACGCGAGAGATCGTCAACGGAAACCAGTGGCTCCACAAGAATGGTCACGTCTCGATCCCTTTGTTGTTGTGTGAGTCGTATCTTAATTGGTTTCTTCAGCGATCGCAGAGAAGATACACCACCCTCTTTTTGAGCAACTTTGATTGTACTCAGGTCTTCGTGGAGTGAAAGAACCTTTTGCAAACGTCGAAGAAGCTCAGGGAGTTGTTTGGCTCGGACCTTCTCGTCTTTCTGTCCTATCTTTATTTCGTCGTGTTCTTCGTATCCATCGTCACTTCCATCGTAGTCACCATCACCATCTTGCATGTCCTCGTTGTCATGATCCTCATCTTGTGAGCACATTGGGCTATTATTATTATGGTCAGGAGATTTATCATCATCGAGAGATTTCAATATTTCTTTGGCAAATTCAAATCGTTCCTCTTCATTTGTTTCCATTCTTTCTTCGAAGTCGCCAGATACCATGCCTGCAACACGAGGTTTTTTGGTCCGACGACCAATGTTCGTGCGTTCACTACTGATTTTTTTGCCCATCAACGTCGAGTGAAGAGCCGGCAAGATTATATTTAAGAATTGATGCATTGTGACTCTTCCTTTATTTTTAAGCATAAACGCTAATCCTTGAATTGAATCCAGGTCTCGTTGCAATAGTCTGATGGACAAGGTATTAACATCTGAAGCATTGTCCATACTCTTCAGACCCTCTACCATTCGGGTCCCCCAAATCTTGTCTTCCTCTTTCGTATCATCATCTGCTGGGATCGTACTTTTGCCCAAGAGTTCTTGGCACTGCGATGCCAATTCTCTAACAAACTTCCATTTCACAATTCCTCCCTCTACCTTGTTACAGCAATGTTCACATTTATCCCAATCACATGAGCGACAACCGAACATTATAGCGCCGCATTCTACACCTTTACCACATAGATCACAACGGAAAGAAGAATGTTTCGTAACATGAAGAGTCGCCTTATGTTTCTTGGGGCAGAGAATAACTTCTGACGCTGAAAAGATGTCTTCTTCGTTTATACTCTCGGCGAGGCGAATTTTCGATACTCGAGAGGATATTTCGGTTAGTTGATTTAATGCTAGTGCATCATGAGAACACACAAAATCAGCGAATCCGTATCTTTCCATTTCTAGGCTTTGATTCAATAACGGAAATCTCCGCAGTAATGTCAAAAGGAGGGTTAGACCCACACAGCCATCAGTTATTCCTTTACTGCTGAGACAATCTTCTATAACAAGGAGCAGATTTGTAAGTTCAGAATCTTCGGCTAGGGATCGACCCAGAATAAATACCGGAAGAGCTTGCATAAGACCGCATGGCTCTGAGGTGCCTCTTTCTGATATCGTAGAGTATATGCTTTCTTCGTTCACATCTGAAGAAGTCGATGTAGAAGAAACAATCTTATGTCTCTTGCGTAAAGCGCAAAGTTCAACATTCCCTACGAGAGCGCATGCAATGGCGCGTCCGCATGTGTCATTTCCCTGCTGTTGCTGTCGACGTTTTAGACATATCTGCACCAATTTCCTAGAAAACGAAACTAGGAATGACTCAGCTTCTTTTCGCAGTCTTTTATGTTGACTATCCTGGCGTTTCCTTGCGTCGTGAACTATTGCAGCTATAGATGAAGAGCAATTCTCCAAGTCAATCATGCCATCGGAATAAACTTGATGCATCAGAAGTGTTGATAAGATATCTGGTAGATCGAGATCCGCAGCAAGTTGGATTTCAATTTCCTTGACAGGCGCTCCACAACGGATAAGTTCTTTGATGACTGACAAAGAACATCCAAGTGTTATAGCTAGCTGTAGTAGAGGCATCCCGTCATCATCTGTGGCAGACTTTAGAATCGAAGATTCTCTCGTATTTTGCTTCCGAGGAACTTTCTTCGCAAAATAATCAAGCATAGACTTTAGCCATGGCAATGAATTCCCAAGAACACCCATAGATGCAATGTTTTTTATCGAAGAAAGAGGAATTGTGCATCTTTCGTTGGTACCATTAGGGGGGTAATAATTATTCCTACCTCTCAAGAGCGTATCCAGTACCGTTTCCTCTAGTGAACTTTTCACAGATGATGGGCGCTCCGATGAAGTAGCAGATTCAATAGGACGAGAATTCTCAAGACGACCATCATCTTGACGTTCACCAGGTCCGAAAACGTTAACATCACCATCACTGGGTGGGGCAAAGAAGAGAGCTGCGGCTGCATCAGCGCTCATTTCAAGTGACGGCATCGCGTGCATCTCCCTACCTAAGATATCTCCCAAAGAATCACCCTCGGATCGACGAGCTCGAGACATCAGGGATAGAAGCATCCTGCGTCGTTGCATTAAAGACGATGAACGTCCACTGGACTCCTCAATAGATGAATCGGCGTTCCCCCCAGATCTTACAGTATCTTGCTGATCATCGCTTGCGTTAGAAGGAATATTTATCGAGTGCAAGTCTTGGTATTTACTTGATTGTTGTTGGTCCTCATCTTCGCACTCATAGATCAGACTGCTAGCAAGACATTCGTTGGGAAAGGATCTCTCGGCAATTATTAACGCAAGTTTTCCCAACGCGGAGATAGCGAGGGCAAAACTTTCGTCAATCTCAGATAGCTGGATATTTTGCATCACACAATTTAAAGCTTCTAATACAAAATTGGGTAATCCAGCTTCAAAAAGCGTTATGAGTGAAGTCGGCGTTTTATCGCATTCTTTGATCACCCTTTCAATGGCAGATGCATCCAAGTACTTCATCATTTGAAAGTCCGACATCACACAATCACTAATAGGATTATCGGAACTTGAATTTTGCGTATCATCGACGTCCATTTCGTTGCTGTCATCTTCCCCGTCTTGTACTGTTGACCTCGAAGAACCTGTTCCTCTACGTGGTTTTTGAGAAGCGCTAAGACCATGAAATGCGGAAGTATGGACTAGACGTGAGGCAGAAACTTTTCGGCATTCTAATGCAAAAGGCTGTTCCTTGAACGACGAGCCTGTTTGGACAGACGTACTTTCTGCGAACGTTTTACTAACAAATTCAACTGCCACTGAACCGGATACACGCACTCGTGCGGACAGAGGACCAGAAATCGAACTCTCTGGTACGATTTTTCCGACAGCTTCATCCACTCTATACGTGGATGATTTTTCATGATTGTCTGCATTTTTGAGTTTCTTCGGAGCAACCAAATCTCCTATTTTCCACGATGACGCTGATACTTGCTTTCCAACGAGAAGTGTTAGCGTTTTTTCATCGTATCCGTGTAACCGCAGTATCCCTTTCATAAACCAAATTCCAGGTGAATCCGTCAGGCCAGAATTTTCCCGGACAAGCGCTTGCGGCTGATACCACCATCGGCGTGAATTGTATACTACACGAATTGAATGCCTTGTGTAATGGTTGAGATCATCGTAGTAGAATGAAGAAAATGTTAGAGATTATATGGCAAACTAGATAACGAAGTAAACTTGCGCGACACGTAACATACCTTAATCCTTGCGCACCCTGTAATTCGATAATAGTCCCTCGATTGCCAGGAAGAAGCGGACCGCTGACGGCATCTCCAAACCTCTCATAACTTAAAACAAGCTCAACTTTTTCTCCAATCTGAAGGAAAGAAAAATGGAAAAATGCGTTAGCAGATCTTAAAAATATAATTGAAAACATTTTGTAGATTTTTTTTGTACATTTTAGACCTTACCTGAAAGTCTGAACGAGCATCAACGTTGTGACATGATTGTAATGGGTAGACTCTCTTTTCGTCGTCGGTATTAATGCGCTCAAGCAATTGATAGAAGTCTTCAAACTTAATCGTCTTGATGTCACCCGCAACTGTAAATTCACGAAATAAATCCTTCAGGCTTGAAAGTTTGATACCGCATCGATACCACAATCTTGACGCTTCAGTCTGAGTTAAGCAAGTATGACCTGCTGTTAAATATCGAGAGAATATTTCCTGCAAAACAGATGTTAGCTTCGGTGTGAAAGATCCATTTTGAACCAACACAGAGTAGTCAATTTTCAGTTGCTTCCGTCGCATAGCCTCCTTTTCGAGCTGAACTTGTTTCCAGCTAGTTGCAAATGAAGTTAGCAATGGCAATGGTTCTCCGGACATTCCAGTGATTGAAACAGTGGAGCCAGCATTGTACGGAACAACTATGGGGTATAACTGTCCACTTCTCGGTATATTTGTCACCAAAGTTCCAAGTAACTTCGGTTCCCCCTTTTCATCTCTCCAAAATGTTAATGTGCGACTCTCTAAGTCAACAACACAAGTGATAACGTCTCTAGAACCGAAAAGAACACCATCATCGTTCCTAGAAGCTTCATCTTCTCTCAATTCTACAGCATATGTAGATCTTCTACGACTACGGATACCTTCCCTGGCGGTACTACTTTGACTTCTCGTTCCTTCGTATTTATTCCCACCATCCTCGATTCCAAAGAAGAAGGGAGACTGCTGAAGAGCATTTTTTTCGCTGAAAGAAGAGAAGGACGTGTTCGTGACTCCAATGAGGTAGCATCCACCCATATTCTCTCCGTTTTCTTTGGAAGGATGAGCAAATGCGACTTTGAATCCAAAAACACGTCTTGGTTTACGCTCCTGACCGGATGCTCCCGATAGAACACTATTATTTGATGTCGATGACGATGACATCGATGATGACAGTGAAAACGATGCAAACGGCGCACTTCTCGGAAAGGCTTCCAGTGCTCTCAGCGCACGTCCCTCTCCAGATCCAAGTGGTAAGTAGGCGACATTTTGATTCGCTCCATCCCCAACTTCTATCCCATTACCTGTTCTCATTCGACCACCAATTTGAGATGGATTCATCCATTTTGGCTGGTACACAGAATCATTATCCCGCGCAGCTCGCAATAGCTCATCGGGCTCGAGTCTCTGAACCGGTTCTCTAGCAGCTACGGCAAAAGATCTAGCCGCATCGACAATCGATGGAGGACCTCCTCCTGCTCCTCGAATTGCAGCAACAGCTGCCCTACTACGAGCACTTACGCTATTACTACTACTACTTCCGACACCGGCAACTTCCATAGCCATAGCGGCAATCTCGTCGTCTTCATCGGCTGCTGCTGCTGCAGCAGCAGCGGCATTCATATCCACATCACCATCCATGACGCTTTCAAAAAATTCGTGGTAATATCCATCCATCATCATACCGCTGCCAAAGGGAAGATGATGTTCATTGTCATTATTACTATTGTTGCTGTTGTTGTTATTGTTGCTATTCAAAATATTTCGTCGGGCTGCCACAGAACTCCTTGCAAACAAACCCGAAGCTCCCGAAGCCCTGGCGGCATATCCAGCTCTCCTCAATATTGATGATCCTGATAATTATTTTTGATGATGAGCAATAGTTGACGAGAAAGATTGGTAGAAGCAAAATATTGTGTTAGAGATACGATACTTCTCAAACATTGGGAATTAGGATGACAAGGATGATTTATTCTACAAGATCGACAAAACAACTGACACCACAGATAGATGATAGAACAATTTTGGTTGGTTGGGCTGGAACGACAGCAGACCGGATAACCTGCCCTAACATACACATCGGGGAATCAAATCAATATTATCTTCACACATACACACACACACACACACACACACACAAGAACGAACGAACGCACCGTTATCTTGACTCGTGCCACAGATAGTGCAACTTCTATCACTTTCCGAATTTGTATTGCATCCACAAGCCTCGCATGTCCATCGCCGTCCAGCTGAGCCTGGGGACGACGATCCGCCTGCTGCGGAAGGCGGCGACTCTTCTTCGTTGTTGCTAGACGATCCTTCCATCAGTCTCTAATCGAGAGATGTGCTTTAATAATGGCTTTACTAGAAAAAATATGTTTTCTGTATTACGATCGAAGATTCGAAGGAATTGAAAATCGAAACATCGCCGTGTTTTGTGCTTTTGTACAGTATGTACAGTAACGTTACGGTAAACATTAACTTTTTTGTGCATAAAATCTACAGTCGTATTATTACTGCCTAGGCTTTTTGTTTCTCTTTATTTGAGTCAAATGAATCAATCAATCATCGGCGCGGTTTAAAATGTGGTTTCGTGCCGTCTCCGACAGGAAATTCTTTGTGTGCGTCTGCAGTGTGTATGCTGAAATACAATAATTACACCCTCTACTATCCGAGGTCACTGCTGTACGCTACAGTATAATTATGAAATGCTTAAAGATGCTATGTACAATATATTTATATATATACTATATACTATATACTACACTGTTAGCTAGTTAACTTGTCTATTATTATCTACCTTTTTGCATAGATTGTATAATGAATAATGACATGATGATACGACGAGAGAGGTATGCTATTCATCCATCTCTCATTCTGATCACATCATGTTAACAGGATTCGGGTTATAGTTTTTTTTGTAGGTATTTTTCGTGTGTACTAAAGTATTTACACGCGTTATTCTGCAGATAAAATTTTCGGAAAAAATGGAAGCGAATAAACATGAAGAACGTGACAAAATAAATTAAGTTTTGACACAGTTACAATTTGAACCCTGGGGTGTAACCAACTGGGCTACAAGTGGATTTACATTGATTCATATAAGGATCCAAATATTTTGAGTTCTTATAGTAAAAATTATTGCGCAGGCTTACATCTTGCACCATTTCTTGCGTTAACTAATAGAGCGTTACAAGCAGTAAGGAGTCAAATATGTTTATAGACTAGAGTAGAAATTATGAGTACTAGCTAGGAGTGAACTTGAGAGACAGAGATATTGAGTTCAGTGATATCACATGATAGTGTAGTAGTAGTTGGAGTGGTTGTAAGCCAACGCTGTGGAAACCAGTGGAGTGTAAACCAGTCCAAGTGACTTTCACTTGTACTGGGATTTCACTTGTACCAGAACTCAATCATCCATGACTGAATGCGCGATATAAGAACTTATATGAGATAATCACAAGTCAAACTTATATGAAATAATCACAGGCCGGTACACCTACTGTCTGTTGTTAAACCGCAAATATTCCCAGGGTGCTCTTCCATAATTGAGTAAGTACGGGCTTACAGCAGCGTAGGTGCGGCCCATACAAAACAACCTTCACTTATCTTTACTTAGTAAATAGACACTGCCTGCCCTTTCAACGGGGGTGTACTGTGTCTCAAGATGGGGTGCTAAGTCCAATTTTTGAGGGAATTACACCCCCCCAAGAAATGAACCCCATAAAGTGGCGCCGTTAACTGCACCATAACCGGAATCCTGTTAACATCACTTAATTCTTTGATTGATGTGAGGAACGACGTACGTCAGCATGCCAATTCTGCCCATGACACAATATGGCGGCTAATACAAAAACATTACATACAGGAACCAATATAATTTGAATCCCCAACAGTCTACAGCAGGTGTAGCAGGTAGTGACTTGTGTAGTATTGTCTCTTATTTTATTCAGTGAGACCCACAAACAAAGGCATACTCCTTCCCATTATTATTGGATGAATCAAACTTATCTTCCTATGCCTCCTCCCCATGATGAATTGAATTTCTCACATATATAATACTTAGTTGTTGTTTGCCACATTCTGGACCATCAGCTCAGTGAAGAGAGTACACGGCTTGTTCCGCGCGGACATGGATCCTCTTTTTGCCCTGTGTGACAATCTGCGGACAGACGATTTTACTACAACACGCGCTATGCAGTAAAGTACCATCAATCGGGGGAATTTTTAGCCTCTACAGAAGGTGTTCTTTCCTATAATTGACCAATCATTGGACATGCTACAAATCAAGGTGCATCGCCAGGTGTAGGTTGTGTAGGCAATGCCCTGGTACTTATCTAAGGAGAATTTTCACCAATTGGCATTCAGATCTAAATCTGAAAATAATGATTTATCTGGCACCTATGCAGTGAAAGTAGGAATTTTCCTTATTAACACATTGACAATGGGAATTTATTGGATCAAACCTCCATGAATATCGATCTATTTAACATACTCTTATGAGACGAAATATAGATATCTGTACTCTTAACAAGGACAAAAAATTTTGGTTGAAATTGGTGGAGTCTTAACTACTTATACTCTCTCTTAGCGAAAGAGACAAATAATTGGATTTTGCCTGGAATCATTGTTCTTTTCTTTACTACTGCTCTTCCCAGAGCAAAGTTCCTATTCCGTATCAAACTGAGAATTGATTCCACCCTTTTTTTGTTTTTCTTCAATTGGATTATGCAATGTGTTTTCCTTCTTATTGCGGATGCCATCATCTCTTTTGCTTGAATTGCACCAACACATTTTGTGTTTTGTATCAACAAAGGAGATTCTCCTGGCCTTCCACCTCCGCTCCTCCACAACATTTTCAATCCCTTCAACCCACATGTGCTTCAGTTTATTCTTTGTCTTTTCTAAGACCTGGTACAATGGAGAGCCCTAGATGATATGTAACAATAATGTCATGCCAACAGCCATAGATAGAGATCAAAAAGTGACATTACATCAAGTACCTTCAAAAAGAGGATTAAAAAAACACATAATGTGATTTTAATTAAAATACGTTGTATACTATACAGTATGCTATACAGATACCATCAACAATATGACCATTTTCATAGGCCAATAACAGAAATAACTACCATGGACCATGAAATGTCTTATTGCTCTCATCATCATCATCATCATCATAAGATACAATAGTTTAGAATTTGATGTTTCTTGACCACGTACGAAGGACAGTCGAGCTTGATGTCGACAGCGCTCGCAGACGTTATCGTTGAGGAAGAAACGTAACGGTCGAATTTTGAGTTTAAATTCAGTTGTTTTGATTTTCACGGAATTGTCTCGATGGAATGAGCAGGTGTGAACAATCGAACAAATATATAATACTATTCGATCATTGTACGTTTGCAGTCGAGTGATAACAAAATCCTCTCTCTTTCTATCTTCACTAGCTAGGTTAAGTCAAAAATTCATTACCTTGATAGTCGATCTTGAAGTTGAATTGTAATTATTATTAATATCGACAATAAATATTTCGATACCGGTACATCATTATTATTGTAGGATGCCTCTTCCTAGCAACGACAATCTTTTTGTGATACCTTCCCTTATCCCTCCTTTGACCTCGTCATCTGCATTGGGAAGCAAACATCTGGGTGGTAAGGAGAATGATCGGAAATATACGACAAATATTATCAATAATAGAACGAAAAATGGGAATGGGACAACGATGCAGTCTTCGTCATTACTACATCACCCATCAAAACAACATAGGCAGGACGTGATATCGAAGACTGGCAAGGCCTTGATGTCATCATCTCCCAATGTGAATAACAATATCAACAAAAAACAGTCACATCACCTTCGAAGAAGTAATCCCAAGCAAACGAAAAGGAAAGCGCTGTCACCAATCGAAATTATCTCTTCGTCATCGTCATCGTCGTCGACCAAGAAGATAAACAAAGGTAAAAATTCTCCCTTCTCTTCATCTCCATCATATGCTTCACCCGCACCCGCTATACCAATCTCTTCATCTTCGTCCGCTTCTATGCCTAATAGAAGCGGGAAGAAGAGAGTTTTATTGTTCGGCGAAACAATAGAATCACTCTTTTGTCTAAACAAAATTAGCAACACAAATGATGAACACTACCAACTTTGCAGAGGCATCGTTGATGGACCTTGTACCGATGATCCAGGTGCATGGCGTCGTGTCTTAGAAATGGCATGGAATAGCTCCAATAATGGTGCGGGTGCTGCTGCTATTGGTAGCTCCAGAAAAGAGAACCTGATACGACTACATCGACGAGCAACACTTCGATTTTCTTTGAGCGATCAGCAAAAGCTCCAAGAGGAACCGCAGTCATCATCATCGTCATCATCCAATACAAATCGTCGAAGGAATATTTTTGAAATTTGGCTTAGCTTTGCAAAGACTCATGCAACTGTTGGAAATCTAGAAGAAGCGCGTCGGACTTTTCGATTCATGGAAAATAATGAAAAGGCGTTATTGGATTTTTCTTCATCAACGGAACTGGAAGAAGGAATCGGAAGCGCCGCGAAATTTTATATGTCTTATGCAAATTTCGAATCAAATTACTGCCACGAGAATGCTCTTGCCCGACAAATTCTTCTCCGAGGAATAAAGCGAAAGGCGGAGCCGATCCAAAAGTTAGAGAAAGCTTTGAAAGTACTGCGTGTCAGCAGCAATAATGATCACGAGGAGGACGTTACACGGCAATTTCGGACTAATAATGGGATTAGGGCCGTAGAGAAACATAAACAGTCCCCGTCCTTGTCTGTTAAGGCTGACGCTAGTCAAATGATTAGAATGGACCATCGTCGTTCTCCACGGGCTAAGCCTCTTATTATGGATAATGTTGTTCAGAAATCGTCACAAAAAGAGTTGTCATCACCCAGCAAACACCAGCAAAAGAACCAACTAGTTGAAAAAGGGAATAATAATAGTAACAATAACAATGATAATGATAATGATGTGGATGGTAATCGTATGAAGATCACGATAGAAACATCGTCAAAGATAATGAATAAAGCTGGTGGTCACCATTACACAAACGGTTCACCTACACCAATGAGCACATTAAATCGCTCCACAAGTAAGGGAAAGCCTCCTGTTAGTAAGAAAAGACCTTCGTTGACCTCAAGATTGGCTAGGAATCGTTTAAGTGGAAAAGCCAAACGAGTCGACTGCTCTATCAATATTGACGACGACGACGACGACTCTTCCAGTGATGACGAAACCAATAACGAAAGAGCAGGCACTACGCAAGATACAGACGATCTATCTTTATTCAACAAACCTGAAGCGTCGTCAAAACCTGGTGAGTCTAAATCTGATAAACCCTCGAAAGTGCCAAGCTTCAAGAAGGTTGATCTTAGCTACATGTGGGCATGGGATCCAAGCGCCAAAGGAAAGGATCAAAACAACCCTACAGAAAAGTCATCAGACGCATCGAATTCGACTGGAAGTGGACAGTCAACGTTTGCGACACATGTCACCGCATCAGGTACTCAGGGATCGGGGGGTTCGTCTAGTGGAGAATTATCTACTACATCTGCAGCAAAGAAAACACCAACACATTCACAAATACCCAGTCGTGCACAGGAAGGCGACCGAAGTGATGCTCCTGGTATTACTGTTGGGATCATTGAAGAAGAAACCGCGGACGTCGACCGTAAGGAAGTTGAATACGACGATAAGAAAAGGTTACAATCAGATCCCAGTATGTCAAGGCGACAAGAATTAATCGCGAAAGCTAACCTAGAATTTCTTCCATTGGTTCATGAAGACAATATTTTAAGAGTTCGCGACTCCACCTATGCAAAACTTGGAGTTATAGGAAAGGGGGGATCTTGTAAAGTTTACCGAGCTCTTTCTAAGAAATGCTCTGTTGTCGCAATCAAGAAGGTAAAGCTTGCAGGGATGGATGCAAAAGCTATTGAAGGTTACGCAAACGAAATTTCCTTATTGAAACGACTACGAGGCAATCCTGCAATCATTCAAATGTACGACAGTGAGGTTGATCTTCACCGAAAATCTATTTTTGTTGTTATGGAATTAGGTGAGGTAGATCTCAACCATGTTCTTCAACAACGAGCCTTGAATGACACATCACGTTCACTCAACATGAACTTCATTCGACTGACTTGGCAGCAAATGCTTAGTGCTGTGCATTGCATCCATGAAGAAAGAATCATCCATAGTGATCTCAAACCAGCAAATTTCCTCTTCGTTCGTGGTGCTCTGAAGCTGATTGATTTTGGTATCGCGAAGGCTATTGCCAATGACGACACAACAAATATCTACCGAGAAAACCACATCGGTACGCTCAATTACATGTCTCCTGAATCTATCCTTGATACTGGTTCTGGGGAGGATGGAGCTCGAATGAGAATAGGACGCCCTTCCGACGTTTGGTCATTGGGATGTATACTGTATGAGATGGTATACGGGAAGACACCATTTGCGAAGTTGCATTTTATTCAGAAGTTACAAGCTATAGTCAATACTAGTCACGCCATACATTTTCCTGAAGACGAAGAAGCAGAGGCCGCGATTGATGCCATGAAGCAATGCCTCTGCAGAAACCCGGAGGAGAGACCACCAATTATTGGAAAACACGGGTTATTGAATGAGCATTGGTTTTTACATTCAAAACGGCGTGCCAGCCTATAATTGATGAATAATTTCGTTGTGTATCAAAAATAGAGCAAGGCTGATTTATGCCTCAGATCATACGATAATTAACGACAAGTTTCTTGCACATTGTACCCTAATGAATTTATTATTCTTATACTCTGTGAAAAATGCATCTTACTGTAGCTCTGATTGTTATTATTCTTGCTAGTATCTTTTATTAGATTAGAGATGCGAATACTAGATTTAGATTAGAGTTCGTCGTCAGAGCTATTATTGTCCTCATCATCAATACCTTGAGGGATGTATGTTGTCCTTTCAATACTGTCGGATGAATTATTTTCATTGTTGTTGTTATTAGTAGAAGTTTCTACTATTACCAAAACATTTGGACTCGAAATTCCTTTTCTCAACCACTGAAAGTCTTTAACTATAACTTGATGCCAATAAGTCTTTGTCGAACTTGTTCTTGATAATAGTTGGTCTTGCTGTTGTTGTTGTGTTACGATATTAATTTCACTATCAGTATTAGTACTAGCATTATTTTCTAACACTAATGGTAATGGTGGTACAAAAAATATGATATCTTTTGAAGTTTCTAGTATGATCGTTCCCGGTTTCCAAGCTGTTGATGCTGTTTTCGTTTTCACCATCGGATTCTGATTCTGATTTATCATCGTTTTAATGTGAAGACCCGTCGATTGATGGATACGCAACTGTTGGACAGGTATTTGAAGCCGTAACGATGATTGTCCCCTACAATCGGTCATATGAATCGTAGTGTTGGCAATATTATCTGTTGTTGTACTACCAGCCACTGCTACCTTAGAGGATGTGTCATCGTCATCATCAACAAAAGTGTTGTTGGTGTTTTCACTACTATTGTAATAGTCAATTGTTGTGTTTTCGATTCCTACAAAGTGAATTGCCGGAAGAGATAGCTCGCTACAATTGAACAATATCATATTTGTAGACCCAAAGCATAATGAAAACGATAATAAAGATGATGAATTGTAGAGTAGAACCACAGCAATAGCAGCAGCAGCAGCAGTAGCAACAATGAAGGCATAGAGTAAGATTACGACTGGTAATAAACAATACAATATCGATTTTTTTATTGTAAATGAACACCTGATAACCTGCACGTCAATCGAACTTCTGTTCTGTACTATACTATACTTACATGGTAACTATACAATTTCGTAAGTTCCGAATTAGTAACGTCGTTCCAGTTGGGATATGTATGGGTTGTTGTTGTTGTACTTGTTGCTGTTGTTGTTTTCTATTATTGATAATAACAACCTTACCGTACGTATCTATAATAATCGTAGAATCGGATAGATTTTGTAACACAGAGCCACCAATGTCATTACCATCATCGTCATCATCATCATCATCAACGTCATTATCGTATTTGTGTATTCCGTTTGTTGATTCTATCGTCTTCGTCGTCGTTGTTGCTGACTGTCCTATTATGGAAGAAACATCGGCGGTATTTTGCTGGACCTGGCTACGAATTAATGCTTCTTCTTGATATCGACGAAATCGAAAAGTACCGTTACATTCACTTCCACTTCTGCTTGTTGTTGTCATTGTACTTATTTCTGGATCACTTGTACTCGTTGTCTTCCAAATCTCAATTATTACCAGAGTCCATAGATAAGCTCTACATAGTAAGAATGTGTTTTAGTCCGTACGGAACACTATGTTCAGATTTTATGTACTACTATGTGGTAGTAGAATTTTTTCATTTTTTCGTAAACCAATCCGTGATTAAATCCAGTCTTGTGGAGTAAAGTTTTTATTTCATTTAGATCTTTCGCTCTTTCACTCTCGCTCCCAAAAAGTTCAATCTTGCTATCGTATGGTACGGTACTGAATTCAGTACAGTACACATCATGATAGAACATTACATTACAGTAACACAGTGTAACGATCAACAACTAGCTCTACAGTACAAGTGCAATAAACAAACAGCAACCATAACAGACCCAACCAAAAGAAAGTGCCCATACAAGTAAAAAATTATCATCATGTCCGACCCATCTGATAAAAATGATGACGACGGTGGACGTGATGCGTATGAATTTGTTGCTTTCGTGTTATGGTATGTGGCGATGGTAAGCAATTCTAAGAAAGAAATGTTCGTGCAACGTATTTATTTGTCTACATTTCATCTCATCTTTTACTGTTACGATCTTAGCTGACTGATATAGAATCTGACACTTACCTTCATACACTTTTTCACACGATACTTTTACAATGTATACGATACGCTAGGTTCTTTGCTGTATCGTACCAACAACTTGTTCGTATTATCGTCGACGACGGATAGAGGCTCATTATTATCATCATCATCAACAAAGTGCAATGGAAATGTATTTACGTGGAGAAGAGGCGAACGAGAGCGCTGAAAATAATGGAGATCCATCAACGACGACGACGATGATAATGAGCGGTAGTAATAGTAATATCATTTTTTTGTCATCACCCTCCGGTAATGTATACTATGGTGGAGCTTCGATGAGGACAACGAATCAGGTATTGACACTGCAAAGCTTAGAGGGTGATATTGCAAAAGCAGAACGCAAGAGACGACTTGAGGTTGCAGTAGAAGATACAAGCTTCATAGTAAAATCTGGGGACATTATTCTTCACCACGATATTGATATTGATATTGACGACGACGACGACAATCAACACGATGATGATAGTAATGATGTCAAAGATGTCAAAGATGTTGGCGACGATAAGGGTGGATCAGAATATGAGGAAGACATCGACATCGAACATGGAATAGAATCGAGCATCACAGTTGACGTAGACGACAACGACAACAATGCAGAACTACGATTGCCATCTTCTTTTGTCATTACAAACAGCCAACAAAAACAAACTGAACATACTAAGATAATAAGGAGGAACGTTCCTGCCGTTTGTGCTATCTGTCTTGGAAATTACGAGGTCGGAGACCGTGTTACTTGTAGTCCATTCCCGACAGTTGTACCAGTATTAGTACAAAATATGGAGGAGGAAGAAACGCAACAAACATCAGCATCAACAACAGCAACAGCAACGATAACAACATCCGAGGAGTCATCGTCATCGTCATCGTCATCGTCATCGTCATCGTCATCGTCATCGTCATCGTCATCGTCATCATTGTCATTGTCATTGTCATGCTGTTCACATGCATTCCATCGAGATTGCATTATACAATGGTGTGCGAAAAAGAATAATGCGCAACCCGATTGTCCCGTTTGTCGGCGGACATTCTGCACTGTTATACCTCTTACAACAGCGGACCTAATAACGTTAAATAATAATAATAATAATAATAATAATGCTGCTGGAACAACATCATCATCAACAACAGCAACAACGACAACGACAGAAAGTCTGTATACTCAGAACACGATATCGTCGTCGATAAACTTCGGTCGTCAGATTCCGATGATAGCCTTACCAGTAAATAATACGTCAGATAGGATGGTGATGATCCTGCCAACTCCTGATATGACTGTCTTTCACGGACATCATCATCATAATTATCACAATCATCGTCAAACGCAACAACAACAACAACAACAACAACAACAACACCGACAAAGCGCAAACACCACCACCACCACGACAACGACGGAGGATTCGAATACTTCTACTGCTCGTGATCACAGATAACAATAAAAGACGTAATTTAAAAATCTAGTATGAACCAAAAAAGAAGAAGAAGTATTAGACAAAAGCGTCAATAATTCAAAAAAAGTCAAAGATAGCGAATTATAGAAATTTTCCCCTCATCCGGCCTTCATTTCTTAATAGTTTTATTGTTTACGGTACAATTGTACCATTAAGTTCTCTTTCATGCACAACGTAGTCATTTCAGCCTTATTATAAACTGTTTTTATCATATGATTTACCTAAGATATTTTTGCCTCTGCAGAATCAATCCATCGTGACGAAACTATTGCATTGCTTCAACTTACTCTACTCATACTAAGTGAAATATATGTCATAGTTTCCAGTTTTATTTAGCGAGGCAATCTGATGAGCTTGTTGTCTGATTAGATCTAAAGAAAATCTACGATAAACGTTTTAGGTTGCTTTTAAGTACTGTGAAAGTAAAATAATGACGATGTGTAGCTGCAAGAATACCACATTTATTTATTTTCCCAACATAAAGCATTTATCTCTATTATTTATGGTACAATACTATTTACATTACTGATATATTTAATTCATTTCGTCGTCATATTTCATTCCTTCTTTGCGCTATCTTTGGTTGTTGACTTTGTCTGCTTTTCGTTATTCGAAGGAGGCTTGGTGACTGAAGTCGGCGGAGGAGGGATGTAGGCTTGTACTGTAGCAGCTGCCACAGGTGGGGGTGGGTTTCGATGCCGCTGCTGCTGCTGCTGCTGCTGCTGATGGTGTGGAGGTACAGTAGTATTCACAGGTCTTGGTGCCACAGGTCGGACAACGTTAGGTGGCACAGGTGAAAATACAACAGGTGCTCCTCGAACAGAAGATGTTGGTTGAGAAGAAGGGGGTGGATATCGATGCTGATATGCAGTGTTATCTGTTCCATGCCGTCGTGAAGAATTATTACTAGTCGTTGAGATATCTCCCCGTTGCAAACTACCGGTTCTCACGACGGTGGCGGCAGCGGCGGCACCACTTCTTTGCTTGTCAGCTAAATCCAGGATTTGAAGAGGCCACATTTCAGTTCTTCCACTCGCCCATAGGGCTGTAACCGATGATTGAACAGACTGCATGTGAGACGGATGGGATGGAACAGGATGTCCAGCTTGATTCTCACCTGCAACAACTCCGGGTATAGACATAGGAATGACCTGTCGCCTTGATCTGGAAATGGACATAGCAGAGAATGACCGCCTCTTGGGTTTGGGTCGATCTTGAGGTGGAAGCCTATCGGTCATATCTACGTCTGGAGTAGCTCCTGCCGACTTGTTTTTACTGTCACAAACAACATTACTTGATTTATGGTCGCCTGTTGCATCATCTTGCTTCTTGTCAACAGTATTACTAATTGAAGATGCGATTCCATTTGGTACGTCATTTACAATATCCATATCATTTCTCGTTCCATCTTCTTCATTCTGATTATCTGTATATGTTTCTCTCGTCTGGGTAGGATTGATGAAGTTGGAAGATTTAGATAGAATGGACACTCTAGCAGCCAAGCGGACTTCGACTTTTCCCTCCTTGTTCGATTCTTTGTTGGTTTCGATTTTGTCGCACCTCAACGATGCGTTTTCACGAAACAGTCTCTCTGACTTTCGAACTTCGTTTGCAAGAGAGGGTTCATTTTGAGCGAGAGCTTGCCATCGATCACGACATTGACGAGCAGACTTTGGAATGGAGGGAACTAAGCGCTCTATACCTGTAAGACTTTCATTGGTAACTACGTGTTCGAAACCGCTCATTGCGCTTGCAACAAGTAGCCAATTCATACCAAACTTTTTCGCAGAGTCTTGGAGAATTTTGTCATCTCTTAAATTCCACGAGGATAGAATTTTCTGTTCTCTAGTCGGTTGCATGACCTTAACACCCATAGGCAATGAAACACCTACACGAAAACGTGGAGTGGATATACCAGTCATTCCAGATGGTGATGCCAGGTATCCGACTTCAAAAGCGCCAAAGTCAACACAGCGTGGTGAGACCAACGACCTTCGCAGTTCTTGTCTTTGCATATTTGACTGAAATATTGCAGTATCGCCTGACATTGAACCATCCTTCAATTCTTCTATGATACTGGCCCAACCTTGACAAGGACTATTCCGGTCTTTATCAATCGAATATGATTCTTCTACCAGTTGTATCGGTAAACCAGGACCAGAGTCGTGCGTTAGTGTAGATTTCCACATCAATCTCTCAAGCCGTTCTGCCACCCTCCTTTCTACACGCATCGCTGCTACTCTATATGGAATTGAATCAAAGAGTGTCAAACCAGTAATTCTCTGTCTTGCATAGTATGAAGCAAGTAATTTGTGCCGATGATCGCCCTTCATCTGTCTTGAGTTTGCCGGAAGAGGCGACCGAGGTACAATTTGATTGAGCTGGGCACCCACACTACCAGGAAGTCTCGTAAAGGCAGTATGTGGCATTTGGGAACTCAGTTGACTTCCTCTCTTTCTCGTTTTCTTGCCAGATTCGTCAGCACTCGGATCCTTGGAAGACTTATTTCCAATCGACAAAGGAACGATGCCGGATGCGCCTTGAGCAAATCTGTAGGATGTTTGTGATTCCAAGTAACTCATAGGTCGCTTCTTGACAAACAGAAGTACGGACTGCATTCCTTCGTCCATATTTTCCAAGGCTGAAGTACCAGTTTCTTCTGCATCGCAAGGGAAATTGAAAGACGTAAAATCGTATCTGTTGTCACAAAATATGGCTGAATTAGTCGCTTTTGTATCATGGACCGAAAAAGAAATTGCATCAATGGGTTTAGGAATGGCCCCAGCTCCTAACAAACCAAAATCTTCTTCGATCATTATGAAGCCATTCGATTCGTTTTCGTCAACTTTGCTTTCAATTTCAGAATTGGGTCCAACTGCAACAGTCTTCGTTATTGCATTGTCTATCACCACCTTTTCCTTAGAGACGACTGGAGTAGATCCATTGGTTTGTGCCGACGACTCAGGTGCAATTGCACCTACAGAAGATAGAGCATTAACATGTCCGTTCATCTCTGATGGAGGGGATTGTGTCTTCAGTCGTTTGAGATCAGGTTTGACATCGGCATGAACCTCAGTTAATCCTCGATCCTTTCTCTTCAGAAGTTGATCATTTTCTACGTTATCATTTACTTTAGCGGCTTCCTGAGGATTTGAATCCACTTTGGATGACGAGGTAGCTTGGTGACCAATTCTTGCCCTCTTGGAGCATTCCTCGAGCAGCGGGAATAGTGGAGGAAAGAATACGAGTGGTTCACAACCTTGATTCCCATCTCTCACATTAATTCCATCCCAACTGCTACTAAATATCTTTGCGTAAGCGTTGTATCGTCGTTTACTATTGATTTGGAAAAGTTCCTGACAAGGCTCATAAAAAAGCAAAGAAGAAGGATTTCCATCAATAGCTGGATCAAGAGGTACTTCGTCTACATCAGCAGAATCATTCGTGAACGACCCCATCGGTTGCAATGACTGGCTCGAGGAATTCACTCCAAAGTTGTTGGAAACTGAATGAGATTCCATGAGCTTCTCCAAGAAGAGTCGGGATGCAATCACGGGCAAATCTTGACGACTCATGGATCCTGCTGGCAATGTACTTCCGTACGAAAGTAACGTCGGAGTCATCGAAACTTTTTCCAGTGCTGATAACTGAATTGAAACCAATGAAGATGTTTGTTCTTTCTGCAAGAAATTACGCAAAAATTGAAGTTCTGTTGTAATTTCTTCTTCGTTGATAGCAGGTTTAATTGTATAGCTATTGCGTCTTGGTAAAAATGTTGCTGCTTCACCTGATCCGAAAAATGAAGGCATGTTCCTCGATGACGCGAGAACATCTGATAGTAAATCTCCTCGCTTTTTCAAGATATCTACTGCAGGAAAAGAAAAGTAAGACGGTGCATCTCTTTCGATCAAAAGCCTGTAAATTTTCAAGGCTTCGTCTTGTGAACTAGGTATAGTCAAGAATCCTTCACTATCCAATGGCCAAGCAAAGGCTCCTTTGTGATTGTTACAATCACTGAATAATTTTGATTCCACCGAATCAGCACAGACAAGTCTGATTAATTTATCTTCCTTGCCAACAAGTTCGTTTTTCGCACGCCACCGTCTAATCAGAGAATCGACGATGTACCCGTCTCTCCCAGACCAATCACTATCCAATGTAATGATCATATCGGCGCCTTCAACCCCAAGACCACAATTCCGCCCAAAAAACACCGCAGGGGCCGCAACAATGATATTTGTCTTTCTAGAATTCTTTTTATCACAAAATCTTGACAAGGCACTTTGCGATTCTGCCCATGCAGTAACTTCGTGTCGTTTTTGATGATGATCGAGATTTGAGCACAGTGATACATCAAGTTTGGCATTCTTTCCGCTTATCGCATATGACGAGTCTCTACGAAACAATTCATTTTGTATCCCCAGCGAATTTAAAAGCGTAGAGACAAGGTGCTGTATATCAGGAAGAGCTGCGAAAATTGCTACCTTCTTGGCAGATTTTTTTGTTTTGTTGTCTGTTTTGACGTCTCCATTTAGCCCTAACAACTTTCGGGTGCTTTCATCGCAATTAATACTATATCCACCCTTTTCGACGAGGATCAAAACAAGCTCCTTAAGTTTTGCAGAGCTCCTAAGAATAGAATATACACTATCAAAGTCAGGCTGAGACGGATTATTTCCTGCATTCAGACAGGATGAGTGTCCGTTGTGCGATGCAGAGGTTGAATGGATTTCAAGTCCCTTCGCATGGAAACAATGCTGCCTCAATCTAAAAAGAGCGTTGGACGCAACAGAAATAGAACGACGATGGCTCGAACTGGATTTTTTGGGATCATCCAACAAGGTCAAAGATAATGCCCCTCTTACTGCATAACAGCACTTTTCGTATTCTTCACGTTGAGCACTGCTCATGGTACATGGTCGCAAATCCCACTTGAAATCCGAAGATGAAACAATTTGGTTTTCAACACGAAAACACATTGGATCAATGACATCACTAAGCACGTTTCTTATGCGTGTTGCCTTATCGGTAGTACCGTTCTTTCCTCTTTTTCGAGCCCATGAAATGACTTGTCGTTGAATTGAATGAGATCCTGAATCGAAAATTTCTGGACCAATTATGCATGCTGCTCTCTTCGCAAGGATCCTAATTTGTTCTTTCTGTCCTAGACCACATTTCGACAAAGAAAGGGGGTCTGCATCGCAATAGTCGACGAAAAGGCAGCGGGTGTCTCTTTTTTTACTGACAGCTATGATGTCGCCCCACCAATTATTCGACAGTAATTCCGGTGGAAAATGTGGGTCAACTCCAGATGAAGACGAAGAAGTACCAAGTGATTCTAGAAGACCGTGGAAGTGGCGAAGATCTATAATAACTGAATAAAGGGAAACACTCATTGCATTCAGAATACTTTTCATTCGATTGACTGTGGAATATTCGCAAACAATCACATCCGCAGGTTTTATTTCTCCGACATCGTTGCTGCCATTAGGATTACTAATACCGCCAACCAAACCAAACGTAAGAACGCGGATATTTGAAAATAGATTCAGCTCGTGTTTCCAGCGAATCTAAAAGACAGATGTGAGAAGTTATCTTATTACAAGGAGAAACAATAGGAAAATTAAAGATAGAAAGAAACGAAATTTTATCATTGAATACTTACCATGCTCCTTGGCGGACAGATCAATAATTGAGGTCCTTTCGTTCGTTGTTTCCAAATTATAGTAGCTGTAGCAAAGGTTTTTCCAGATATTGTCGGACCTAAAATCATAGCACTTGTGCACGGTTTCCCCGACCACACTTTGTCAACGAAGTCAATCATTTCTTTCTGTTTGGGGGCAAGTTTAATATTACCAGACTTAAGTGATTTTGTCGTTGACTCTCTCGTCGACGACTTGTATCTTGATCTGCATACGTTGTGAATATTATCTATGTAATCGTTAATACTATCAAAGTTTGAGTCCTTCAATCTGCTATCATCTTTATTGTTGTTATCCACGTCTATCATATCAACGGTATTTGCCGTGCTTGTCGTATCTTCGTCGTTTTGTTTGATCGGCGACAATTTGTCGTTTGGATGATTCTGCGTTGCCAAATATTTGGATGTTGATATTGCTGTCAATTTTTCAAGGATATCTGATCGAGTCGAGACAAATTGTTTCAATGCTGCTTGGTGATATTTATCAGAAACTTCAAAAGATCCACCTTGCTTTATTGCAACATCCAATTCTGAAATCATACATGATAATATTTGACTATTCGACTTGGCAATATTCTCATCCTCAGTTGCTGGAGGCGTATATCGACGACGGGTATCTTTTTTATTCAAATGTTTTGTTTCTCTACTACTATTTGGATTGTCCAAAGAACTGGCAGAGAGCGCTATATTATCGATATGGAGATCTCGAGAAGCATCGTGGCTGATAACTTCGGCGGACCTTTTTCGACGGTCTGATGATATTCCCTGCGCAGGAATCTTTGATGATATAAGACGCGCAGTAGATAACTTCCATTTCCTTTCTTCCATAAAGTCAGACGCTAACCATGACATTTCTTGCAGTAACGTGTCCCAATGAGTCTTCCGTCTTTGCGGTAGTTGTGCCGGGGATGGAATTTCAAGTTCAGTAGTGACATTTATTTTCTTCTTCATTAACGGTTTACTTGTAACGCCACCAGCAGTAGTGACTGCACGCCGAGCATGAGCTTCATCATCAAAATTCGACTTCATCCCACCTCCAGACATTGTCATTATCGATGGATCATTACTGTGTTGTTGTCTTTCCATTAGATTCCGCAATTTCATTTGGACCTGATCTCGTTTCTCACGAAGCAATATTGCCTCAGGAAAATGTACTTTTGATGATGCTGATGCTTGTGCCAAGGATGAACGAGGGTTGAAATTATTTGTCGTCATCATCGTGGGCCCTGCACTCTTATTTGTATTTTGATCGGTTCTAGCGATTATACTTGATGTAGGGGCGAGTTGTTGGGATCCACCTGATTGTCCTGACAATTTGTTGGACGTTTTATTATTTTTACTATTCGGGGGACGTCCTCGTGGTTGCGGTCGCGGTACTTCAGACTGCTTCGTAGATTGTATTGGATATGGAGTTACTTTATTCGATTTTGGATTGCTATTATTCGCTTGTACGACTGTTTTTGTATTTGTTGTTGTTGTGGTAGAGGTACCAATCGGATTGACTGGAAGACGTGTAGCTTTTTGTGATATATTCGATTTAGAGGAAGGGGAAACCTTTATAGCTGATTTCGTACTACTCGTACATTTATCACTTACAGATACAGAAGTTTGTGCTGCTACATCATTACTATCTACTGCATTAGCATTAGCATTAGTTGTTAGGTTTGATCCCGGTACAAGTGACGAAAGCGCGGCATTCATCCGTTTTCCAATATTTGATCCTCGTCTTAATGATAGAGACGTTCTCTTTTCATTTGTACCACCTTTACCGTCTCCATCACCTCTATTATTTTTCCTAGCCGCTTGATTCGCCCGTTTCGTCATGTTCCGAAATGCAGCAATTTCTTCGTCGTCTGTAAGCTCATTATTACTATTATTCCCCTGGCTTTTCGACGAGAATTCCCCAATACGTTTTTCTGCTGATGATCTACAAGATTTAACTCTTTCCAATAACATAGATCTATGCAAGATCATATCTTGCATTCTTTTCTCACGACGATGATGGTTGTCGTCGTCGTCATCGTCGTAGCTCGCAGTATGTAGCGCATGCCTTCTCGTTGTCGACGTTCCATCTTCACTCGAACTGCAACTTGATGAAGCATCTAAAGAATTCGTATTAGATTTTTTATCTGTCATATTTTCATTAGATGAAGAAGATGAGGAGTTGTCGACCTTCTCCTTCTCATTATTTTTGTCGTTGTTGATTGGTTCCTGCACCTTTTTCACTCCAACCTGTTCGTTCGTATTTTTCGTCCCTCCTTTCTCTCTCGCTACCGTTGGGAGCTGAGACGATGACGAGGCTTCTGTTTCATCTGATGCTGATGGTTCTATTGCGATGTTATTAGTAATTGGTGTTGATCGAGAGACGTTGTCAGCTGTACTTGTACTACTTGTAATGGCACTATCTTGCGCGGAATCGGGTGCCACTGCGCGCTGCTGCCGGTTCGAAGCAGTCGAATTAATACCAGCCTTGGAACCTCTCTTCCGCTTATTATTTTTCGTGGACGACATCGTCGTGAGTTATTCCGAAGCCAGCAGCAACCATATGTTGTTCTATTTGCAATGAAATGAAAAATGGGTAGGTCTTGTCAAGTTTGCTCAGAAGTGTAGCTACTCTGTTCCTATTAGTAGCGTACGAGGTGCTTGTTAATGTGTCGCGGTGGCTACAACACATACACTCTGTTCGAAATCGTGCGCTGTGTAGATTACTATTTTTTAAGCCGACGAACGGGGTCCAGACAAAAAATAGCTATTAATGCCCTTTCAAATTCGTTAATTAATATACGTACTAGTGTATAATAATAATAATAATACCTCACCTCCAGTAAGTTACAAGTACAGCTACTCTATTTTAGCATCGAACCCAATGACAACATTATGATAATATCATAATATTGTATCATAGTACATTATATGCATTATATCCTAAACTAAACTATACTATCCAGCATGTATTTCTAGTACAAAAAAGGAAATTATCTCTTAGTTTTGTTCGCAAGTGAGATAGTTTAAATAAAGCTGAACACCGAAGAAATCTCTAAACCCAAACAATCAAACTTAAAAAACATGATGGCACCAAATAGTAGAATAAAAAGATCCAGCACCAAATTGGTCATTCTTCGCCCCTCTGATATTTGAATTTACAAATCAGATACATTTTCTTTGAACGGTACCATTGTTTATTTATTTTTTGTGACGGAGGAGGATGAGAATGCTGCGCCCCGTGTAACATCTCCCTTCTGAATTGCAATTTCAGTGTGTAAAAATTTAGCGGCTTCCGAAGACGCACGGACTTTCGTAGAACTTCGATCCATCATTTCTTTCTCGTATAATTCTAATGCATCTCCCAAAGATCGACCTTCACGACAATGAACTCGATATAGAATACGGGCCAGTGACAGGGCATCTATCAGTGCTTGATTAGCACCCTGTCCCTTAAAGGGCGACATTGGATGTGCAGCATCACCCAGAAGAGTTGTCGGCAGAAAAGAAAAGGAAGAAGAAGTCGAGGCAGAATCAGTCCCGGTAGTAGTAGTGAGTAGTCGCGGTATTATTTCTCTTCTTCGTGATGTCGAAAGAATCTCTGCTGTGAGAAGATCACGATCATAAACAGGATATCCCGAAACCAATTCGATGGGTGTTGCGTTTAGGATTTCTGGGATGGGGACATGCCATGATTGACACCTCCTCAAAGCTTCGTCTTTAAGAGCCTTCGGTCCACGTCGAGACAAGTCAAGGGCGATTTCTTCATCGGGAATAGGAAAACTAAGTTGCCACATATATTCGTTATTTTTCTTTGAGTAAGGCATAAGATAAATTCGAGTTGTTCCATCTGCAGTCTGAAAGACAGTTTCTCCATCTAAAAGTGCAGATAACTGTATCTGTTTCTGCTTTTGCTGTTGTCGCGTCAAATTTGTCGATTCTTGCTTGAATAGATCTCCAAGGGAACATATACCAAGAATAACAATGCAGTGCAAGTAACGAAGAGGTGTGATTTGTTTCACGATTCCTTTTGCTTTTGTTGCAATGGGTTCAGTAAATAATGGAACGCCATCGTTATCGTTATCACTATCAGTATCATCATAATTGCTATCATCTTTTCCGTTATGATTGTCCTCATCACCTACTCGTAAAAATTTCTCTCGCACGGATGAAAATATCCCATCACATCCTACAACTAGATCAGCTTGTGAGGTCACGACGCCTTGATCGTTTCCATTCTCATCTATGACTTGAAAAGATAATCCCACTTTTGGCTGTAGAAGATAGGGCGCCGAGGTTGATGATTGTTGTTTCGTTTCAGATTCTATCTTACTAAGGTTGGTATTGTCTGTCGTACACATGTTATTCGAACTATCTCCAAATACCGGTTGGATATCCACTAGTTTGTGACCCCACGAAATATCAGGACTATCGTCATTATTATCTGCACTCGCCTCCTTCAACGCCTCATATAATACATAACGTAGAGTCTGTCTTGGTACATGCAAATTTTGTCGTCGCTTTTTGTTCTTACCGCGACTAGATTGCGGTTTGATCCTGTTCTTCGTTTCGTTCTTCTCGTTTTTCGAAATGTATGTCTCGTTGTTGTTCTTATTATTGGCTTCACCGGTCCATTTTCGAAGACCCCATTCCCCACAGATCGAACCGTCTGGTGTATGCACTACGTGCTTGGTTGATGTGACCGCATGCTGTTGCAGTATTTTACCGCTGCCGCTGCTTCTGCTATTGTTATTGCCATCATTGTCGTCGACGCTGTCGCTATCCTCATCATTTTCGACGATGCCAAGGGCTCGTAATGCCCTTCTGGCTTGTTGGAGTGTTAACCCGTACTTTTGAATTTTACGATAGATGAAGGGAGAAAAGAGAATTCGTTAGTTCTGGTCACTTGCATGTAAAAGATCTAAACGAAAATATCTAAACGTTTCGTTTGTACCAAAAAATAAATAAAAAAACTTACACCTTGCGACCGTTGATCGAAACGAGAGTCTTTCTCAAAAATATGAAAGGGAATCTGCCGATGTCGTAAGGCTACTGCTAAGGCCATGCCACCAATACCACCACCTATGATAGCAACGAATGGAGGATGATTTCGAATTGGATGAGTGATGCGTCGGTGTTTGTTACGGAAGATATTGTTCCGTTTTTGCTCGATGGTATCAAGAGACCAGTTTGATCACAAATTTACACGAGTCCCATCGTCTTGGTAGCATTGAAAAGGGTCGTGTTTTCACTTCATTGTCTTTGTTTAATAAATTATTTGTTGTTCTCGTTGTTGTCGTCGTCGTCGTCGTCGATGGTAATCCCGATGGTGATCGTTTGACGCGCTTGTGATCGTTATCATTCTGCTGTTGTTGTTCCTCCTCCTCCTTTTGTAGTTCAATAAGTCGTTGGTGTCGAAGCCTTGATTTTTTCGATGGAGCCTTAGAAATTACACCCTCACCATAGCACTTGGGGCACAAGATCGGGACAGCGGAGGACAGCATTTGAGTGGGAGAAATTTCAGCAGTGGCGGAACCGGTATCGAGATTTACATCGGCATCGGTCCCAAATTCGTCGTTGTTGACGCCATCCTTCTGTATGGGAATTATAGAAGTAGTAGGGATTCCGACGTGTGGATACCCGATGAATCTGATGACGAACGTTGAGCGCAGTACATAAATCTTGATTGATATGTAAAAGCACAAGTAAAGATGCAGTTCGAAACATGACATGTGATTACAATAATTGCGCAAGAAAAATATTCTCAAAATGATGTTTCTTTTCTTGGAGATACGATGGATTTCTTAAATAGATGACACTCGAAGAATTCACAGTACTTGTATGGTGATAGAGCAAGTACAACAGTTCGGTTTCATCATTGCGAGAAATTGAAAAGCTCTATTGATTCCAATACTTATTATCTATGATTTGAATGTTTGTCGTATTTATATATTCATACAGTGTATTTTGATATGATAATAAACGATAAAAAGATCAACAGAAAAGATGATTGATTGATTCGATTGATTCGATCAATGATCCATTCTAATTTCAATATTCTGTGGCGATGCATAAATCTCATGCTTTCATAAAAAGGGGCGGGAATAGAAATGGGGGCATGGAATCTCACAATGGCAACCACTTGAGATGAAATAATGTCAAAACAAAAAGAACTATTATTACGGTCATCTGTCACCTTCCTGAGTTCTTCTTGAAATGGGGGCGGGGATCATTCTGAAGCTGTATGGAACCAGCTCCATATGATATGACCTGCCACACTTCCCTAGTGTTACTGTCACTAAGTTCAGCCCCTGCTAGTGCACCAGTAGTAGGTAGCAGCTTGGCATTTGTAAAGGAAGCTTTCTGACATTGAATGAGGCGGTGTTCAGTATGATTGATAGCACCAGGTAGTTTATGTAGTGCATTCCGCTGGTCTACAATTCTCAAGGTTCCATCCGAGATCCAGCTACTGCGTGGACCCAATGGCTTTTCACTGCTTGTTGGCTTTGCTACCATCTTATTATCTCAACATATACTGTCCATCTTCAATAAATGGCCCATCTAAGGGGTCTAGGTGGGAAATTTTTTTCTACTGTGGAAGTAAGTAACGCTTGTTCTCCCTGAGGTTGCTAGAGATAAGGACGCCACAGATTGGCAATCCGTGCAAAGAAAGTAATCTGGCCTAGGGCAAAGTGTTTCTTCTTTGCGTTTCTGATGCCAAATCAAGCACTGCTGGAAGCCCTTCTTGAAGTGGTGGTGCATATTGCGTAGTTGGGACCCATTGTTACCCCTCATTTGCTACTTTTCTCCCTATAGGCATTATTGTATTTATAAAATAATCAACGGAACGGTGATCTATGTCTTCTAAGTTGACGGATCTTCTTATCAATCCCGGATTGATAAAAAGAACTGCTTCCGACATGGCACTTAGCCCATGCAGGAAGAACGTACATTTCGAAAGTGACAACACGTCTGTTAGAGCCTCAACATTAGTACGATGACGAGAAATACCAATATCGAAGGCGGCCGTTTCATTCTGAGTTAGACCTAATACCAATGGTTGCAGAACTATATGATCAGCGACATGCTTGGGCCATTTATTTAGAATCGTTTCTACCACCTTTGCCGAGTCTGTAGCGAGATAAATTGACCCTCCACCGTTATTAACAAATGCTTCGGCATAGACCAGGAACTTTTTAGGTTTTATAATGTCTCGTTCAAGGTATTTGTCTCCATGTCGTATATGCATGCCAATGGAAAACTTAGGATTTGGTAAAGAACAACGAGCGCGACGTTCCATCATAGGATTGAACAGGATGTACCGACGGGTTGTTTCTGCGGCATGGCGTCGTTGAGGTTCGAACCATTCATTCCAAGAAAGATCCTTTCGTATTATGTAAGGGGCTTCTCCGTAACGCCATGCTCGCGGCGCCCACGGTGCATTTGCATGGATACCGGGAACTATGTGGTCATCGTTGAATTTGACCAGTGGTTTATTTCGACACGATGTATCACCGGGAACGAAATCATTTGGCGGAAGGAAGTAATGTTCCCATACACCTGTACCATGGACGAAAAATTCCTGTAAATGGAGTTTTTTTTCTTTTAGGAAGGGCCTTCCTGGGAAAATATGGTTCTTACTATCTCTTTTGTCTCTCGCCCACCCAATGTCCATCCCAGTTTTCATTGTAAAAGTGCGATTATCATAACTGATACTTCTTGAATTATTGTGTACTAAATTATCCCAAATGGGCTTAGTGTAGCCATCCTCGATATGGATCCATGGAAGGTAGTTATGTTGATCAGCCCAGTTCAGCATCCCGATTGTAAATAGGAAGAATACCGTTCCACTGGCACCACCTTGATCAAAATGATGAATGTGTAGGACTCCATTATAACCCTCGCACGCATTGTTAGATGGATTTCGTAGCGTAGGAGGTGAAGTCTCGACGTCTTTCATGAACCGGTCGCACTTAATTTTCTTATCATTCAAAGACAATACAACATTAGTACTGGAAGTATTCAGGCGGCTTTTCTGGTGGGCTTTCGGAAAATACTCCCAATCCGCAACTTCTGCGTTTGGATCTTTGAAGTACGTGTCGTTATCGTCACTCTCTTCTTCCGTTGATGCTGATGTTTCCTCTCCCTCTGATCTGTCATTTTCTGGTAATTCGTCACCATCATTGTCGTCATCTTTATCGATACTTTGACTTTCTTTATTCATAGTATCGCCATACCGAGACTTTGAATATCTTATTTGACGCTCCCCCTCTTCGTCCCTGTCATCGTCCTCATTACTTCTTGGTGGTCGCAATATTGCTGTGGTTTGTTCACGTTGATGATGTTCCGTAGAAGATCTTATATCGCCGTATGTTGACAATTGATATTGGGACTCATTCGGATCGCCCGCAGAAGATTCGAATCTGAGGAAGGACACAACTTGGGTCAATATCGATATCACTACTGCGGAAACGAAAATTGTAAATATTCTTCGTCGCTGTCGTTTCTTTTGTTGCTTGATACGTTTCATTGTTCCTTACCGGTACTAGTATGTTTAATGTTGAGGTTTAATGTTGTCATGTGATTGTCATACATAGTACCGGTAGTCAAAGTGTACATGACATGCGTATAATAAACAATTAATTTAAAAAGAGAAAGTACAATTTTAATTAATTGCGCAAAATAATAAAGCTCGCGCACGCACGTGTCACACTTCTATAAATGTTTGTTTTGAGTGTATTTAAAGAACTGGTTCTCTTGTTTTTTTTAACGTACTGTACAGCAGCGAGTAGTACTGTAGATATGATAGAAGAGTTCTTGATTTATATTTGGTACTCTTGTTGTTTTGACACTCTACTACTGATCCAGAAGGACTATACAGTAATGCGGGCTCTTCGCTGTATTACGAAGTAGTTTTTATCTATACAGGAAGTAAATTTAGGCGGCGATACGTAGAGAAACCAAAAGACCAAGATTTGTAATTTATCTATTATTGTTATGGTATTTTCACCTCTGTAGTGAAATATCAAGATCCACCACCAACATATCCTTCATCTAATGGACCTGATTCACCAACTGCAAGTTTTTGACCATCTTCCGAACCATATATATTAGAATATTCTCCTAACAATGCACCATAAGCATTCTGCTTGAATTTAGTATCGTATACATATTGAGTATTAACCGGTGCACCAGGACGATGTTCATGTTGATTGTCTTTCGTCCACGAAAGCCATAAGTTGGCAGCGTTTTCTCTGGCAGCTACGACAGCTGCTACATTAGCATCAGTATTGGGCATAGTAACACTTGTAAATAATGGCCCACGAGTTAGTAAGTCTAATTCACTTTGATTAGGATCGTACGGAGTGGCACCATCAAACGAAGCTAATGTTGAGGATAAAAATTCTTGCATTTTATCGTTACCAAATTTCGATTCAAATTCCTTTCGTGCACCAGAATATTCAAAACTTTTTCGTCCAAGCTCATCAGGTCCAGGATACGTGCCATCTGGACGTTTCATTTCATATGCACCATAACATCGTGGACGGAAATCTAATTTGAACTGTAACTGATTATCACCAGACACAACACATTGAGATACCAAATGTGGGACATCAGTCATTGGCCCATTGAAAAAGTCAAGGACGACATTTTTGATTCCACACACAAACCTGCCATCCATGCTATATTAGCTGGACCGGGAGCATCCCTCGCGTCTACTGTAGTGAAACATCCACCATCCACTGTTACACCATCTGCAGCAGTCCAAGTAAAGTCTGGTTTGAGTGCAAGATCAGGAATCGCAGAAGCAATATTATTTATGGTCGCTGCCTGAGATGCTTCCAATGTTGCAACAGCATCTTCTCCTCCTCCTACAGCAGCAGTGGCAGCGATAGGTGCAACAGGAGCTACTATGGGTTGTTGCTGTTGCATCACGGGGACTGCGGGTGCAACTATAGGAGGAGCATCAGGAGCAGCAGCATCGGCGGTACCACCACCACCATCTCTCATCTTCAAGTATTCTTCGAAACTAGGGGCAGCGCTGATACTCTTGCGAGGGTCTTCATTGTCTTGGGCATCAGGGTCACGTGTATCGGCCATACCACCGGCACCAATTACAGGCCCATTATTATTGAACAAGGCCGTGGATGTGGATCCCTTTTTTGTGGTGATAGTTGGATTGAAATTATTTTGCCTAGTTGTCACTACGAAAGCCGTAGCAACGTTCAGAACGCAAGCCAATCGGAAAAGCATGGGATTAATGAATAAGTTATTGATAGTGTTGCTATGACAAGATTGAGGAATTCGCAACAGAGTCTATCGATATTTCTTGTGTTTCAGTTGTTGTTGTTGTTGTTGTGTGTTGTCTTGTGTCGTCGTTCTTGTTGGTCTATTGTTTGCGATCTTCTTCGTATTACAAGTGCTAGTACGTCACTTAAAGCCGAAAATTCTCGAGTCGTGCTCATTATTTTTTGAATTCTTGTTAATTGTTGATTTTTTATTATCTATTACCCCGCTAATACCTCTACATTACAATTGATTTGATGAATGATTTCGAATCGGCATTCAACGACGCTAATACAATAACTACTACTGCCGCCACCGCCACCCGCTGCTGCTGCTGCGCCTTTGAATAAGGCCATCAGCATCTATCTCATCAGCAACCCTTGTCTTTCTGGGAGGACTTGATTGGATCGCCTATTATTGAAGGGTATGTATATCAAGTTTATCCGCATGATCTCACGGATCATACATTAGTGCTGCTGTACCAACAATGAGTCACAATTGTAGCTCGGTCTATAGAAAAGGGCGAAGCTCGCGATCGGAAAAAAAAAACATTCGCCGTTGTCATCTTTATTATTAAGATACAATAATTTTGATACCGATCCTCAAACATTGAAATAGGAAAGATAGTCCACTACGACCCGATGATGACGGGAAACTCAAGCACTACTACATCTCGTTTCATCGTGTGTACGGGCAATGAAAAACTTGTCAATACTATAATGCAAATTATGAGAGAATTTTAAGGATTAGATCCGACAGGAAATAGAATTTGGAATTATTCCTACTATTACTGCTACTAATGACGACGACGATGACGATGTCGATGACAATTACAGCGATGCCGCCGATGTGCTGGTTTTGGATCAAGAAGGTAACTAACATCACCTTACTATAATTTATACTACGAATTACAACAGCCAGATTGAAGCGCAAAGTTATTGTAATGGCATCATGCATTGATAACGATAAAATTGAACTGATGTTCTAGAATGAAAAACCAATGGAATATATTATTAGAATTATCAGCGTAACAAATTGAAGAAAAATAATAAGGAAAACTCAATATTATTAGTAGTAGATAGGTAGATAGATAGGTAGGTAGGTAGGTATTAATACTGACGAAATGTAGTAGCCAGAGTAACGCCAAGACGATGACCTAAATGTGGTATTTAGTATAATTGTACTAGCAACGTCATACTTTACATCAAAGAGGGAAGAGATCTTCAATGTTCCAACTGAGGAACGATCCATCTCTATGTATAATTATATATCACTCTTGTAACGCAGAACATACAAACAAAATACGGTTCATCTTTTCTTATACTACAAATAGAATATAAGATTTATCATAGTTGTATCCGTGACTATTATTACTATTATTTATTATTTTTGTTTATTTTATTTAAATATATCTTTTGCGTCATTCATATCCTTTTCTAATTTACGTTGTCTTCGTTTATTTCTTTCTTTTATTAATCCATTTAATCCACCGTATCTTTTGTGAGCGTAGTACCGAACTTCATCGCGTTTATATAATTTCATTGGTTTAAATTTAGAATTGTGTGGATTTACTTTTTCTTCGTAGGTACAAACTGCTATTGATCCTTCCGGTAGGCAATACACATTCGTTGCCTCCTTCTTTGTTACATATTGTGATGCACCTACTTCAAAATCTTCTAATGGTAATGATGGATCATTCTGGGAATCCGCAATTATTTTCTGTTTCTTTTCTGATTTTTCTACTTCTTTTTGATGATGGATAACATTGTCGTTGTTGTTTGTTGTCGGCGATGATGATCGTCGTTTGTTGTTGTTATTATAGTGAGTATGTCTTTCTTCCTTTTTATTTTCATTTTGCTGTTTTTGTTTTCTTTCTTTTTGAATCTGCAATGCTCTTTCTTTGTTTCTACGGATTCGTTCTCTCTGTTCTTCAGTCAGTACCATTGTGTTTTATCTTTTTATTATTATGTATTGTCTCGTTATTTTAGTTTTTGTGTGAATATTTTCTTTTTTTGATCCCATTCTCTTTTTTATAGTTGAATACTGCGATATAAATGCAATTCAATTCTATCTGCTGTGGGCCTCTATTGTGTGTGCTCTTTATTTGCTGCTTCACTGGGACTCACGACTGTTCATAAACAAATAGGAACCGTGTAATACACTGTAATAAATACCAAGTTTACCGAAAAACCAAAGTTTCTGTTTCAATGCTTCTGAAGAATTTCCTGGACCACCCACACCACCTACACCGTCAGGACGCAAAACAAACATTTGATGATTTGATTATTATATTGAATTATGAAAAATATGTCGTAAGGTGTGAAAGTAATTAAAACAACAACTTGACTAGCTAGTTTACTGTTTCGGCTTAATAAGACAGCCAAGAGCACAAACGAACAAGCAGCTCGATGGGCAAGGAAGGCTGTTGAAATTAAATTTTGGAGCTAATTTAGTGTTTTTAAAACTAATGGTACACGATAGTCGTAATAAATAATATTATTTTATTAATACTGTATTTAGAAACACGTATATATATTGCAAAAGCCTGTTTCTAAACAATCTGTTCATGTGATAAAAAATATTACTTATACATTGGAAGGCGCAAACATATGCATTAACAACTTTGTTTAAGAAACCGAAAAATTGATCGTGATAATATTATTTTTTAAGCTTTCGACATTATGTCAAAGTCATTGTATTCCCTTCTAGTGAGAGAATATAGTATTCGTTATGACCTAAGTAAAAAAATTAGTATCGTAAAAACTTGAATCCGGTATTTGTACTCGTAGTTTTTCTTTTATTTAACGTCACGTGACAATGTATTTTTTAATTTTTTTTACCGATTGACATTCTTTTTATTTTACGTACTATAACCGTTAAATACATGCAATCTTAGTCATCATTACAACTTGGTTCAAATCTTCGTTCAATCTTCGTTCATCTTCGTTCAATCTTCGTTTGTATCACTGGTACAACTTACGCAGTAATTTTTAATAATTACACAACACAAAGACCTCTAAATTGTCCTGTTTCTGTTTCCCGTTACGTGAACTTGTTCAATCATCCTCGAGCGAATGATACGTGGTTAAGAAGCTGACAACAACACCAAATAATTCTTCCGATAATAACAACAACAACAATAACTTACCATCCGTACTGTTATTACAAGCAAGCACAACATTGTTGTAAATCTTCGGTAAGGAATGCACCCGAATCGTATTAGTTCTTTCGAATAAATAGTACCGGAAGCACTTTTAAATAAACCAGAAGGAATACAATACTTACTCACCTAGCGTACAACTCTCCTATCAAACTTTAATATATTTATATTACACAGTACCAATCACGTTTCAAAGTGTTAAGTTTACCTTTACAATTGTTGTACCGTCTCGACCGGTACCTTGTGAAATAAGAAAACCCGCCTACCGTGTATTAAACAACGAACGTCACAAAGGGACATTATTTTTTACATTTTCGTCCATCGATTCATTATCATCTTTATCATCATTTACCATTCATCATGAAAATCATGAATAATCTACTACATGCACTTCTTTGCTGCAGACCGTCCTCGTACTACTGTCTCCATACAACACTATTGTTGTGTCAGGACTTCGCGAAGAGGCACCTATTAAACATTTTGCTGAGTGCACATCACGAACATTACGTACGGACGACGGTGGTTCTACATACTATTCTGAGGTTAGCGTCAACATGGACGTGAATAGTACTGATTTCGATGAACGTGGATTAGACGATGGTGACGGTATATCGGATGACTTACCTCCGTATTGTCCATTGGGGTATTACTGCGATCTTGTGGAAATAACTAATCATACTGGGGATGATTATATCCAAGGTATTTGTAGAGATTGTGCCGGTGGTTCGGAACGTTGTTTAGATGGTCGTTTCATGTTATCTAATACAACCACAGCTTCCAATTTTGCGGATGTATTAGAAATGGCCTCGGTAGGAGAATGTCAAGAACGATGTGGAATAGAGACCAATCTTTGTTCGTCAGTAGAAGATTGTCCTAATGGTTTGTTCTGTAATTTTGAATCTGACGGAGAAGGGCACTGTCATGGTTGTCCTGTTCATTCTTTTTATTGCCAAGATATAATGTATGGTGATAAGAATTTGACAAGTAAAGGGCTTGATACTTGTGTATCGAGTTGTGATCTTCAATGTAGAGTCGGGGCTAGTTTGACAACAACCGACACTACTACCAGCATCTCTACTGAAGTGGTTGATGTCAATGGAATCTATAATACGATTCAGGTATCAAGAACTGGTCCAATTGTAGATTGTGGATTAGGACAAGAAATTTGCGAAGGAGCGAAGGGGGCAGTTTGCCTTATTGAACGAGGCTTATCCCCGTTTATTAACAAAACTAGAAACTGCGCAGACGGAGGAGGTGTTGCTGCAGTTATTTATAACGTTGCAGGGAACTGTGAAAATATTGATGGTTCATTTTTTACATCTGAGTCTCTCATTCCAGCTATTACATTGACACACATTGATGGAAAATCTTTATTGGAAGAAGCAAGGGCAATTGCTATAGAATCACCTGACTCTCCCATGTATGCAACAGTTGATGTTGGTGGTTATGATGTGTTACCAGGCCGTTGCGTCTTCGGTTGCATGGAAGGGCTTGAATGTTCAGGTGCAAATCAGACTTGCGACTGGGAAAATGGCAGTTTCGGAGATTGCGAGGAGGTAGAATCAAGACAATTTTGTAATGGTGAGGCATCGTTCCTCGCTGAATACCTACCATGTCTAGGTGAAAATGAATATTGCGATTTTAGCTTAGGTGATTTGGGGTTCTGTAATACGTGTGTTGACGATCCCATTCAATGTTTTTATTCTGGATTGGATGGATTAGGAGTAAAGGAATGTGCAGCTCGATGCACCAATGGCAAGTCAGACGAAGTTGAACTTGAAAGTTCAAATTGTAAAGTCTGTCCCGTATTAAACTTCACTCTTGATGACGTCAATGAAGGTTTTACGTCAACGTTGGAAGAAGTTGAAAATCCGTGTAGTTTTTGCGCTGAAAAGAATGCTACAGAACAAACTACCTGTTCGCCTAGGAACCGATGGGATATGGAATACCCCGATCGGACTATACGTTTGTTTGGTAGTGGTGTTGAATGCTGGGCCGTTGCCGAGTTTTATCGTAGTTTGAATTTAGATGCAGATAGTGCCTACTGTGAATCTGCCCGAACGTTCAACTACGTATGTGGATGTAGTGATAGTGTCGGGTATGCGGGGGCGAATACTACGTCAAAACAGATTGCGTTAGTTTGGTTGCCACGAATTGGTGCTATATTATCTATATTGGTAAGGGAAATACAACCGGTATCTCTACAGATCATCTTTGTTATCTTTGTCATGTTTAAATTTGACAATTCTTTCGCCCCTTTATCCCCCCGTCGATTTTTATCTAATAACTTTACCTCGCCCCAAATCAAATTTAATTGCATATTCCGTTGTTGCCGTATTCAATGAATCTATTTATAATCCAAACTGCTGCTCAAAAAATTAAAGGGATCGATTGGCATGATCATCGGTGTAATGCGAGATAAGGAGAAGAAGAAGAAGGTTATAGGCGAACTAATTATTACATTGAGTTGCTTCGATATCATCGGTTCATTAGGGTATGCGTTCACATCATTACCAATCCCGGAACAAGATTATATTTATGGTGCAAAGGGAAATCCTGCAAGCTGCACAGCGCAAGGTTTTTTCATTCAGCTTGGCACAATATCGTTGTATATTAACGTGTCCATAGCTTTTTACTACATGTTGATCATCCAGTTCTCGTGGCGAGAACATAAATTGAGGAAAAGCCCGGTATATTATTTGCTTTATGTGGTACCCATCACTGTTGGCGCAATATTCGCCTTTGCTGCGATTCCGTTTTACGAAAATGCTATCTTGTGGTGTAATAATTCGCAGAAATACTGGTCCGAAATTCCCGTCGCGATTGCCATTGCAATTGCAACGTATCTAATGTTGAGTTTGTGTTGGTTTGTGTACAAGTCAGAGAAGGCTTCAGCTCGTTATAGCGCTCGTTCCAGTACGAATGATCGTGCCTCTTTATCAAAGCAGTTTTTCTATCAATCCATGGTCTATCTCGGTGCCTTTTATTTAACGTGGCCAGCCTATCTTGCACTACAGGTCATGTTAGCGAGGGGAAATGCTTTTTCTAATTACGGATTTTATTTGTTTGCGGGAACTGCCGTTACGCTTCAGGGTTTTTGGAACTTTTTATTCCACTCGGGCTTGCAACTCAGGATGGTAAAAAAGAGAGTATCATCTGCTCTTTCAAGAGCAATTCCAAGTGTTATGCGTAACACACCAAGAAGCCAGAATTTTAGTCAAGAATCTACGGGAGGCTCTAGTTCACCTCGACGAGCATCAACGCGCCAATCACGTCAATCACGCCAATCACGCCAATCAAGTAACGATCGAAGAAGCTCGTCGAAAGAAATGAGTGTCGCTACAAATGAACCGAGTACTGCTTTATCGATTGGAGCAGAAAAAGAAGAGGAGTAGCAATGCTTCTTTACGCAATTCAACCATACGATTGATATTTAACTGTCATCTCTAAGTGATTGATAGGTCCTTAATGAGTTTATATATATATATATATGATACCAGTGCACTCGCTTGCGGTAGTTATGAATTGTATGTTTCATATAAGTAAATATCTGACCAGCTTGAAATATTGTAACTACGAATTTAATCTTTAAAACCATATTACAATTTAGGCCGTACAATTGTACTCGAATAGTGTGTAAAGGACAGTATCTGCTACATTTCAAAAGAAAAAGAATTAAGCATTCTGATAACTATTTGTACTGTTAATACTTGCATTTGAATTATTAGTTATACAGTACTGTCATAAGTGGACTTGCTCCATCGGCATCATTCCCACCATTAATAGCATTCTGGATCATACAGACAGGAATCTGCCACAGCAACTTCAATCTTGCTATGTCGACGACATATTATGGTTGGCATGGGATTCCAATAAATTTCATGTACGAAACAGTCCTCTAATAATTATTGTAGACTGTACGCGCATTTTTCTTCGTCGTATCGAGAGCTAGCACGCTTAACTGCGGAATAGAATTGCTTCATACCGTAAAATGAGTACCGTACGTGAATCATTGCAAACACGAATATTACAACTTTTCCGATCGGATCCGATTACCATTGCAAACGCTATACGAGGATAGATCTGGTTCCTTTTCAGGATTTCCAGCCGACCGGATCCGATTACCATTGACTTTTTGTCGGGTCATTCTTCGCGTAAGAAATTTCTTGCCTCGGAGGAACTTTTCATGATAATAGCTACCCTTGTTAGGGCTGGTACCACTGAAACGATTGAACGAATATAGGTTGAGCTGTCGCAGAAAGCTTGACTTCTTAGTCATCACAAAATATCTAAAGAAAAAGTCGAAATAGTCGTTACGGCGTGAGAGATACGCACAGAGATAATCAGAATCAAAAAATGGAATGATGGAAGTAGACATGACTATTATAACATCCTAATCAGAAGACGTGCAAAAAATGCCATAAGAAATAAATCTAGTGTACAGTACATACCTGGGCAGAATAATGTCAGTAAATTCCTTTTGTTTATGAATCTTGAAGCTTCTACCATGAGGAAGCCACCCGATAATGTCGTCATATCCATCTTTGTCAATCTGTGTCAGTGTTTCGTGCAACTTAAGAGGAAAGACTGGACTTGATGTCGTCCTTGTCGATAAGGCCCAACAATCCCGTTCTTCTGGTTGGGGCTGTTCATTTGAATAATCTCGATAAGATACACCAGCCATTCGACGAGTAGTGTCTACGTTGTAGGTGGCAGTAAGGTTTCGAGCTGTTGCCGTTGAAGCATTCTTTCGACTATCGAGAGCGTTTTGGTCGCCATTGATTATAATATGTCCGTTATTAGTGTCTAAGTTTAGATTGTCAACTGATTGTCTATGAAAAATATCCATCGGATTTTGTTGTAATCGTTGTGTATCTTGTTGATGATTATTTAATGAAGAATCTTGTGCTTCGAGTAGTTGAAGATTCTGCTGTTGTTCGTGATTCACGGATTGAAGTTGTGAATTCAATTCCAACTGTTTTGCCAACTGATATTGTCCTTGACGTGATTGTTCTAGGAGGATTACCGTTTGAGCACTAGTAGAGCTACTGTTCCTGTCGATGCCGTTGATGTTGCTATCGTCACTTGTACTTCTTGCGACGGCGGAAGTAGAAGCATCCGTAGTATCAACAAACGACGTTGACCCAACGCCCAAAATATTCCTACGATTAATTTCTTGTTCGCTAATCATAGCTAACATTTCAATCGAGTTTGTACTACCTCGATGATCATTTCTCTGATGACCTTTTTCTTGTTGTCGTTGTTCTTGATTACCCTTACGATAGCATGGGAGAGTACTGTTATCTGATGGGATTATCATTTTTGGATGACCATTTCTTGTTGCCAATGCTGATGATGTGGCTGCTGGAACAAATGGACTAGTAGATCTATCGGATAACATGGATGCTGCTGATGCAGATGCGGTCGATGATGATAGTACCATTGCATTAGTTGATACTATTGATGGCGAAGATGATGAAACCTTGCTGGTATGCCAACTTGGGTTACTCTGGGTATTGTTCGCGTTCGTAACAAGCCATTGTTGCTGTTGCTGTTGCGAAATATTCGGTTCGTCCTCTTGTTGCAGCTGCTGCACAATTCTTGTTGTTGCTGTTGTTGTCGTCGTCAGTTTTGCTGAAGCGAGAGACGGACATGGTTGCAACGGTGGCAACGGTGGGGTTTGTGGTTGTGCCTCCGATTGCTGCTGCGATTGTGGGCGAGAATGTAACGTTATGCATGCGACTGCCGTACAAATGGATGAAGATCCTGGACTATCTCCTGGTATAGACAAGCCACCAACCACGACTTCAACTATAGGTGCGGGAAGAACATTAGGAAGAACATGTGATAACCTCGATAAATCTACGTCCATAGGTTTTTGTTTTTGTTCATTTTTTGGATTGTTTGTTGCAATATCATCCAACAATGAAATAGGGACACCAAGCTGGATCTTAATTTGTAATGAAGGGTTATAAAGTAATGGAAATTGAAGCATAGAACGTTCCATTGCATCCCGAATGGCTTTGCTTGCGGCCTCTGTGGCATCGTTCGAATTAGTACCACTGTTATCTATTCCAAACCCGATGGATTTCACGGACATCATCATCGCCGCTGAAGCTGACGTTGACGAATTGTTGGAACTGCTTGCTGTTGCTACAGAATGGTCGTTATTATAGTTTTGTTGTTGTTGTTGTTGTTGTTGATGTTGATGTTGATGATGCTGGTGCTGGTGCTGGTGCTGAAATGAATTCGTAGCTACAGATGGCAGCGATGCCTTTGTCTTAATATGGATCTCATGGATCTCATTTTCCGTCAAAGATTTCTGCTGTATTTTTGGCACATTATCAATACCATTATTGCTGGTACTGTTGATGCAGATGCTCTTTTGTCTGCTGTCAATGGGGATATTTGTGGAAGTTGGACGAATATTTGTACCGTTTCCCCATCCACTCGTGTCGAATCCGTGTTGAAGAGTAGTTGTGGTTGTCGCCGTGGGGCTACGACTACTAGAAGAAGTTCCGTTTGTTATAATTCGTCTCGACAAGAGCTCTTTCTCATTAGCGTTGCTATCCTCAAACGAAGCCGTCATCATCTCTGCCGTCGTCTTCGTCGTCGCTTCTGAATTTTTCTTCGAAGTCCAGAGCACATCGAGTAAGGTGGCTGCGGCTGCTGTTTCCCTAGTTTTATCATCCACTTCATCCATTGTACTTCACTTGCACGAACAGTTATCAAAAGTTACACTGCTTCAGATTACTTCGATGGAACAATTGATTTCTATTACTAGAAGCTTTACGTATTTACGTATTTAAGTATACTGTCAATTGTAGATAGCCAAGAGGGTACTAACAATTTGTACTCGCACCTTCGCTAGTCGACTCACTCTAATATATATCGGACACAAAACTAAAACTACGATGTGATTAAACTTACAGGCGCAAATTAAAAAGAGAAGCGAACCCATAATATTCATATCGGTGTATTATTCAGTGTAGTATGTTCAATGTACTGTAGAGAATACCGCATAATGTGACTCGGAAGTGCGTGTGTACAGCACAGCGTCTGCCCTCCGCCGAAGCGAACGTGTATTTTTATTTTAGCTTTTTTCTTTTCCTTAGGGTTAGGTTTTTTTTTGTCTTCGCAATAATCAAATAAAGAGCGAAGATTTTCCAACTTTCAATTTCAGATTAACAATTCACCATCCATCGTTCCTGAATTGTTTCTCTTATGTTTCTGTTTCAGAAGCGGAAGGCGAGAGCAAATATAATTTGTGAAGGAAGTTCAGTATGCCTTTCGGTGTTTATATGAGTACCGGCGATGGAACGAATGAAAGGACGTCGTTGATGGCAGTAGATTTTAATGGTATCGACGAGAATGACGACTGCGAAGGAAGCGAAAATAGAAATAGAAATAAAATCCATCGATATGACGAACGCTCTAATGATGAAGAAGAAAGCGACAACGATGATGACGATGACGACGGCAACAACGAACACGACGACGACGACGATAACACAAATCTAAATCTACTCCGGGAATCACTGAAAAAATTGAAGGATACAGATACATACACAACAGGCGAGGAAGGATTATTGTCGATTTGGACGATAACATGTATCCTATCTACAGCATTTGCATATGGTTGTATAATGACTACATTATTTCTGATAACTTTACCTATAGAATGTGACCGTATCGAAAAGAACACTGGTATACCCAAGAGTGTAAGAGAAATCTGTTCGAAACATAAATATTTAAATTTTGTGGTCATACTTCTACAGTACTCGTATCTGACTATTATTTTTGTTTTTTTCGACCCAGGTCGCACTCGGTTGCTTTGTTGCAATTTCCGGTTTTACTCAACTGATCTCCCCCCTTGCCGGTATGTTAAGTGATACCTATCGACCGCCACCACAATTCCAATTAGGCCAACGAATGCCATTTCTCTCGTTGGGTGCTATCTTCAGTGTATTTGGTTTGCTCGGAGAATACATAAATTCATACCATAAACTTTGGATCCCATACGCTTTTTTCTTCGGTTTTCACATGATTGGTCTTAATATTTCCTATGCAATGATGATAGCATTGATTCCTGATCAAGTTCCCCATTCTCAGACGGGCAAAGCCAATGGCATTTTAGCATTCCTATTGGTTACTGGATCGCTTACTGGATTTGGACTCTTTCACTTTTACTTCAATGGACAGATACAGAAAATTTACGCGTTGTATATTTGTATTGTGGTAAGACTAATAGGAAATGGATGCATGTATTATTATTTGGAAAATGTCATGTGATCTGCATACGATTATTATCATATCTCAGAATTGCCGTACAATGTAGGACGTTTTTACGTTTTCATTTATCATTTTATGGATCTTACATTTGCATGATGCGCTTTTTCTACTCTCATTATTCATTCACTTATCAGATACTCACGACGATTTTGACTGGACTGTATGCCCACGATCGAGATGTACGTCTATTAATTGAACGACTGGAAATTTCAGAAAGTCGCCGTTCTTTGGCTAGAGATAACCATTTTTCTTCTTCTTTTATTATTAACCCTGAAATGACAAGGAGTCAACGACGTCGACGCCGACGACGTTTGCTGCTTGGGCCCTTATCACTATTGAAGACGATGATATACGATCCGATCAAAATGATGGATAAAATACACTTCTCGCTACGTACACAATCGACATACAAGAGCATCATGATTTTTTTGTTGTTACAGCGAGTAGACTATTTTACTATTGTGGATCATCCGTCCAAACCTTTTTCCTATATTTCTTACACGATATTATTCGCGTCAGAGACGATCCCGAATCGGCTGTAGCTACATTAGCGATAGCTAGCCAATTGGCTGGAGCGCTTTTCTGTTATCCTGTCGGATGGATCGTAAGTTATAGTATTTTATGATGTATAGTTTCATCATTTCGTTTGTTCGCCTGCTTTCGCTCGATCTTGCTTTATTTTACGTATCGTTCGCTCGATTCATTTCGTTTTGCTTTAATTCGCTTCCTCTTCCTCACACACGTTCTTACACATCTTTCCTTCTATTAACTTACACAACACAGTCCGATCAATTTTGTGATGGACGACGTAAGCCCTTCGTCTACATCTCGTGCACCTTGTTGGGTGGTGTTACTTTATCGATGATATTTGCAAAAACGATGGACCAGATGACAATCCTTTGTTTTCTTCTTGGAGCTGCCAATGGTAAGTGTCGAAGATTCGCATAAAGTTTTTGCATGGACCAAACGGAAACGGAAGAAAACTATCATCATTCGTGCTTTCTCGCCACAAGTATATTGATTCGTACCTCTTATCTACCATCCAATGCACCTTTTGTATAATAGGTTCTTATCTAACAATGGAAACATCACTTGCGATAGATACGCTCCCGAAAGACTACGATGATGGCCCCTCTGGTGGTAACGCGCAATTACTCGGAATATGGGGTGTGGCCGCCTTTCTTGGTTCAGCGCTTGGTCCAATGATTGGTGGTCCGTTATTATATATATTCGGCAATTCTGGAGTAACTAATGGTCAAGATTATACCATCCAAGGCTACACAGTCCTATTGTCCTTGTCGACAGCCTATTTTCTACTTTCTGCATTACTCTGCGATGGATCAAGAAAGCAAACGTATAGAAGACGGTGTAATTGAAGGCAAGGGGATCTATAATTTTAACTCCATAAATAATGAAGTGGTCATTATTAATTCACTACTCATGAAAATATCGAAACTCGCCCATAATATACCATTCCATACCGTTTGTTTATTTATTTCCATACAGTTATGTTGACTTAGTATTCGACTGACCGTTCTTATGAAATCATTATGCTTCAGTGTATTTTGAGAATATACTGAATCAGAGGGGGAATAATAGTAGACTTGCAGCACCTCAGGAGGAGTGTCTTGGCTTAGGGAGGCTAGTTATTGGAGTCAATAGATATAACCCTTCTTTTGGAGTCAATAGATGATGTGACCCATCATTTTTTCATTTGATTGCGGAGACTTTGTCCTTTTTTTTTTCCTTTTTAAGTTTTTTGCCTAAGGACCTAGCTTATTTTTGTGGACAGCCATTTGGCAAGGAAGGAGTAGGTGTGTAGTAATGTTTTCCTCCAACAGTAGTAGCAGTAGTACTTGGCTTATTTTGCCTCCTCTTTCCATTCTATTGCCTACCCAGAAAAAGATTAGAGATTCATAAAACTAAGAGAGGTTGAATGGTCCTTTCTTATCCTATTTCTTATCTGATAATGGATGGAGTGTCACCCCAGCAAACAGACAGTCTAACATGCAAATGACCAACAGTTTTCTAACACCCCTGACACATCATAGTATCACTCCGTGAATCTTCAATGTGATAATGATGAATATATCTGCCAAGGTAATGACTTAGACCCTTTTAGATATCATAGAATAACCAAGTACTGTCCCTTACTATACTGTTCTCACTTCTCCTTCATTAGATCCTTATTTATACTGCATCCTAGAATTGTCACTCCTACAGGTTATTATGAGCTTTTTTTCAAAAGAGAAATGTTCATATCATATAGTCTCTGAGTAATTGTTTCCGTCATACCATTTTCAGTACTAGATCAGAATGAATAACTTCGAACAACCAGAATTTTCATCAGTTTCATACAGGATTTCATCAACTAAAATAGTATACTGTAGAGCTAGTAGGAGGTATGTTTGAATTGCTCTCAACATAAAAATCACATGATGTGTCTCTTTACTTGTATACGTGTACTCTTATATCCTATCGTATTCCACAGATAATACATTCCAGCAACACCATACCGTACCATTACCACAAATCCCTACAAGAATTGGCAGAAGCAACTGTAACAAATATACGAGTCTTCATATCTCAAAGCTATTGGCAACAATAATGACAAGAACAACAGTAAAGTATATTGTACAAGTGCAAGTACAAGTACAAGTACAATTAAGACAGGCTATGTGATAATTGTAGAACAAGGTATTTCAAATTAAAAAGCCCTCTTTTCTGTAGGCATTGTGCAGCAGCAGTAGTAGTATTATGGTGTTTTTTCCTCTTTTTCGCTGGATTCTTCGATCTACAATTATGCTTTGATATTTATATTCAAGTCTAAAGCAAAATCGAAATTCCGGATATTCTATTTACGCGTAATATTAATCGTTATGTAAAGTACAGTAATCGATTATTATCTATCGGAAAATCTGTACTCCCGTACGACGGAGAATTAATTGTTTAAATAAAATATATTATTATATATCAATGGCGATTAGAAGAAGCAAGGCATAGTAATGTACTTTCTTGATGTTTTTCCGTCAAAACTCATCTACAGAGAATTAACCCCACCAAGATTATTCCTGGTAAAAAAGATTAGTCTGCCCAGCAGCCAACAAATTGCATAAGCGCGCTAGAGCTGCACAGATGTCGTAGCTTCACGGTAGCTAGTACTGTAGTCATTTGTCCATTGAACAACGATAACATAATTTTGATCAATCAAGAGAAAAATTCATGTTTACTACAGTGAGTGAATGATAGCGCTGATAACTGATAGTACCGAAAAAGACAAGATACATCATCCAAGAAAACATGGAACATTCATCAGTTCTTGATATTGCTGATAGCATATCTCCATCCCCATCATCATCATCATCATCATCATCAAAAGATGATGGAACTATTCCATGGAATGACCAAATTGGTCTTCTTTTATTCTTCGTTACTACAATAATTTCTATATTTTTTCTTGTTGTTTATTCAACACGCGGTAAGAAATTTTGTTCTCTCCGAAGACGACAAGGAGGAGGAGGAGAAGGAGGAGGAAATCGACAGGATGGTCGTCGTTATCAAAATTCACAACAGCAACAGCAACAACTAACGGATCGTGTTCTTGCGGAAGAACTTCAACGTCGACTTAATGAGGAAGAACGAGAACGAGATCGTCTCGCAAAAAGAAAAGATCGTCGGATGTGGTATGAATATTATATGAAACCGTGTTCGATGGTAAGTGGAAGAGATGAACATCTGATTTCTTTTTTGTTTGTTTGTTTCTGCTTTGCTTTTGGTACTAAACTTATCACCAAGTCTCACGATAGTCTTTGCTTATCGTCGCGTTTTCCTCTTCAAAAACAATTAAATTACTCCACGAAAAAAATTGCAACACAGATCATCGAAAACTCTGATTTATTCTATGCACTAGACGAAGAATTCGTCGAATCGAAGGAACCACAATTGTATCAACAACATCGCGGAGAACAAGAAGAAGAAAACGATGACGACACCGACGATAACGATAACGATAACGATAACGATAACGATAACGATAACGATAATGACATCGTTGAACCTGTAATAGTGGTGTGTCAACAAAAAATGGAAAAGATTTCCAAAAATATCACTGATGATGAGTTCGTAGATTCGGACGATGAAGAAATTAGTGAAAGTGGCAAGAAACAAAAGTCATCACAATTTGTTCTTTGTGACGAACACAATGAAAACGCTACGCTATATGTGAGTCTGCCTGCCGCCGTCGGTAAAAAACGTAATAGTTGTGCTGGTGCTGGTGCTAATGTTAGTTTTAGTGTTAGTGATAGCGGTGGAGAGAACATCATTTCGCGTCGTCGTTGTGTTGACGGAACGTGTGCATTATGCATTGATGAATACGAAGAAGGGGATATGGTAGTATGGAGTGACTTACAGTGCTCACATGCATTCCATAAGGAGTGTTTGATGCAATGGTTGAGTAAGGGCAAGAAACGCTGTCCAATTTGCAGGCACTGGTTTGTACCAGGAGCAAAGATCGGTGACCAAAAAATTGCGCACGGAGAAGCCTGGCAACGTTCATTGAAAGAAATGGAAATGGAACAACGTGAAGATGAGGAAGAAAAAAATCGGAAGAGACTGGCAGCGTTGCTGTCACAAAAAGAAAAATCATTACCAAACAATGAAAAGCTCGACGAAACGACAGTAGACATCAAGCTAGGGGATGCTGGATCGAAATCGACAATGCTACATCAGTATTCTTTGGATTTAGAGTATATGGGTATCAGCGGGAGTGTAGATATGTCAGAATTGGATATTGAAAATCAGCAAATTGTCCGTCCAAGCAATAGTGATAATTTTCTGGCAGTGCAAAATTCAATGAGGGATGATTGCAATCAGGATATGGCGTCAAAAGATGCTGAATCAAACTTCGAAAGATCAGAGGTATTCAGTTGTGATGAATTCAATTAATTGTAATAATTGTACAGTAATAATAACATATGTAAAAGGAAAGAAAAACAAAATATCTGCATATATATAAAACCATAGTTACGAAACGTGTTCTTGCAACAACTGAAATTTTAATCAACAATATTGATTTTATTCTTACATTTCATGTCTTTTAGATTCCAATACATCGGATATTGACTAGCATTTGCAAAATCTAATGTGAAAGTAATTGGGCTGATAGTAAACCTTGGAGGAACATAAACAGCTACAAACAACATTGAACATGTACACACTATTAATAGAATCATAGTCCGTTACAAGGATTAAATTAACAAATTACTGCACATGTACAGTAATAGGGACTAATACATAAATCTTGTGACTTGGTCGCAGCTCCACTCGCTAACTGATCTGAGTCCACGTGCATTTTCCTGTGCGCACTATCAATCACATAGTGAAGTGACCGCGCCCGAGCGCGCCAACGAATGCAAACATATAAATAATCCAATAATCCATACTTACTTGACTTGTACTCATAGTAAGTAGTTACCCACAACTGAAAAAACATATTGCGCTTCATGTCTTTCGATTACTACAAGGGAAATAGCTGTTGCCGACTCTTCGAATGCATTTCTACTTGTACTGTATCGAGAAGTGGAGATTAAATACAGTAGCCGTCCAGCAAACGTGTGCTACCGACTGTTAGCTATTGTCGTCTCTCAATAATTTTCGTGATCAATACTACTGGAGGTTTCCGTAGAGAGAGAGAGAATAGAGAAAGGTTCGCATAACAGATAAAAACCTGTTTCGGAGAAGAAGAAGAAGAAGAAAGATTGACGAATTGTGACGGCTTACTATATTTATTTCAGCTGACAGTATTTGTACTCGTTTCATCGCATCAAAAAAGACTACTTTCAATATGGCCGGTATCGTCGAATGCATGCCATCATCACATAGAACCTCACAACATGCTACGTGTACTGCTGGCGATAACGATGATGGTATAGTTACAGATAGTCATCGTTCATTCATACCAGATAAAGATGCACCGCATATCCGATCAAGGATACGGAGGAGGAGAAACAAAAAAAGAATAAGAAGAATAGCGTTTTTGTTGCTACTGAAAATGAAACAAATTCCACCACTGCCACTCCTCGCCGGCCGGTAGATTTTGTGTGTTCACAATTCCCAACTTCTACAAACAATACGACCGATGTTACTTGCGGTGCGATGAATCCATTCTCCAATGACGTTCCATATAATTCCGCTGGTCTTTCCTTAGCATACTCGATTGATACGATTCCTGGAGCATTCTACCTATCTCCAAATACGAAACGAAGGAAACGACCACCGCTTCTTCCTTCCATAAATTCTTCTCCTTCAATTCCTTCAACAAACAATAAAATCGCAACCTCAACCAACAACAACAGCAGCAACCACAACCAAACAAAAATCTACCGTTCAACGACGGCTTACAAGTAGTAATATTAGTATCCCAATCAGTACAAGGAGAGGGAGCTTCCGATCGGCCTCTCCTGGCGTGGAACGATTTAACTACGCCAAGGCTCTTTTACGATCAGACCATGAACTAGAAAAGTTATCACGCAAGATTCGAGCTGAAATTAATGAATCGGAACTTTTTGAATTGGCAATAGCTGCCGAAAAGGCTGCCGCGTGTGGTGTTGATAACTTCTCAGGACGAGCGTCGACTTTTGGTGAAGAAGTACATGTACATGTACAGCAGCAGCAGCAGCAATATGTTTCCTCCATAATACCGTCAAGAGACAATACCAATTTAACAAACAAAGAAGCGATAATACCCGCATGTATAGATGATTCGAAAGTTAAAAGTGGGGATAGCACTAACACAATACTATCCTCCACTTCGTCAAGCGTAGCTGGTATTATTGATCGACCCCGACGTTCGATATTAAATGAGGGTGTAAGTAGTGAAGGCATCGATGGTAGCAGTGCTACTGATATCGGTTGTGCAATTGGGCTTTCAGAACAATCATTATTAGAACAAGCTAGAGCTACTGCTACTGCTGCAGTAGAGGTAGTAGCAACACCAACAGTACAACTTCCAACATCAACACAACATCAACAGCCAAGTAGACGCAGTATGGGAATTGAATCCCTCCGCAATGTGAATGAAGTTATCCCTCATTGGAAAGAGTTACACAGTCATATGAGAACGCACTTCTATCGAGAAAATATTAACACTGATGTATTGGGTTTTCGTGAGACGAAATCTTCATCAGTTCAACCTGCCTCTTTCTCAACAACGGACAAGTATAATCCGTCATCTACTAGTAGTACGAACCAAAATAAGCGCAACAACAACACGACGTCGACGAAGCAACGGGGGCCGAAATCTTTTTTCGATAACATAGCGGGAATGAGATTGTTGCCTGACTTTCAAGCTAAGAAACTAGCAGGACATGCTGGATCTATTGATAATAATGACACAGAAGAAGTCGACGCAGTTCCTAAAACGGAACCGGTTGCTTCTTCGTCACCTAAGCATTTATTTGGTACTACACTATCATCGCATCTATCACCAAAGAAGGAACCGCGCAGTAGTAGTATTCGATCTGCACCACCGGGATGGAGTAATTCGAGCACCTATTATCGTGGGTCACCACTTAAAGGACTTTCCCTTACATCTGAAAGTAATGATTACCAACACGATCTGCCTAGTTCCTTGACAGCTAGGTTACCAAGAGGACCAGAATCTTTTGATTTGGATTCATTGCAGGAAAGAGACAATTTGGGAACATCTCCTCCACGGAGGGATCGAATGGGTCATTTCCGATCAACATCGTCGATCTTGGATTGTAGCTACCATGATAGCGCTAACGAAGATATCTATAGTAACAATAACAAAGGAATACCGAAATCCCCCTCGGATTCTCGACATAGGTCACCCGAGTCAAAGTCAATATTATCAACACCAGAAGGAACGGGAGGCTCGTCCAGATCATTGATAGACTGTGAATTAAAATGTTCAACATCTCCATTGCACGAGTCGAGTATAGAGAATTACATGTATGAACCCTACCCTCGACTTCCAGGGCCTTCTCTTCTAACATCACCTTCAACGCCAATAAATAATGTAATTCCACGTAGAAAAGAATCGGGGTTTAGTACGCCGGCTCATCTTCGAATGATCAAACGGCTACATATTAGTGTCAGTGAAGAGAAACAAGCCAATAAGAGCCAATGCAGTTTGGAGCAAACAAAGTCGGACATTTCGAAACAACTGCGACATCAGCATTCAAGAAATCAAGATGATGCATGCACAGCAACACCAGCCACTACTGTTTATTCTCATTTTGAACCGAATTCGATCGTCGATTATTCTCCGGTAAGACCGTCAGATCTTCCAACCGCTCCTTCCCTACAAGATGTTGAAACTAGATACTTAGCTCTTCCAATCATTCAGAGTTCTAAAAGCGAAAACGATCTTCAGAAACTTTCGAGAAAAGATGTTCATCGGAAATATGATACGCGATGGCTGAACAGTTCAAGATCACATATTGATTCTCCGACAACTCCTACCGATTCGTCGTCGAAAATAGTTCTGAAGAAAAATGAAGATAGCGCTGATTTTATCTTTGAGACACCTACTTCTGTCGCAGATCCAGTTTCGGAATCAGTCAAATATACCGAAGACGAGAATTCTTGTCCTGACGATACGGAGAAGATCTCGTATTCGTCGAAGTTTATCAGTTGCGGTGATTCGCCACGCTACTTATCTTTAGATTCATCAACGGTAGAACCGATACAGAACATGCAGCAGTCTACTGAAGCTCATGGAAATTTGAGAAAATATTCTTTGACGAGAACTCAATTTGGAGGAACATTCGTAGAGGAAAAAATATGTGATGATGTCACATCTAATGTAGATCTGACTTCGCAACATGATAAAGATGAGGCCCCCTCATTTCCGATTCTTCGTTCACATCACAATGTGCTTGATCTATGCTCCGACGAAGGTAATGACGACAAACAAATGGAAGATGACCATCATCTTATGAAGCCGCTTCGATTGGAGAAACTCCGTGACGAAAGGGCTATACCAGTAAACGAAGGCAATATACTACTACCACCTTCGATAGATAGAAAAGATACACGGGAATTGATTGAGAAGATGAAAATATGTGAAAAAGACTCGTCGATTCTTACATCAAAGATTGTTGTCGAACCAAAAGACTACGCTGGTTTTCACAGTTCCCAATCGATCCATAGAGATCATAAATTGATGGAACGACATACAGCGGTTGATGGAAACAATTTTGATACCACATCTGTTTGTCATAGCCTCCCGCCAACAGATTCGAACTTCAAAGCTGTCGTCCAGGGAGTTTTCTCCCACATTTCACTCGGCAGTCCAAGAAATAAAATTCAACTAAAGGATTGGCAAAATGAAGGTGAAAATAAGGAATTTCTCAGCAATTATTTTTACTGTGCAAAGACTGAACAAATAAATAAGGAGCAGCAAGCAGCAGCAAACGAGATTTATTTTGAAGGACTAACTTCGTCAGCTACCTTTGGTGATGGACTAGCCTGTGCAGAACCTTGCAATGGTCATGATTCGCCATGCTTTTTATTCGGTATCGATACGATGTGTGGAGGATTGATGCACTTTCTTCCAAAGGACGTTGATAGTTGTACATTGACGAAACAAAGAAGAGAGAGAAGTGATGGGGGTTTTCCGCGGGTGGCAGCGAGACAGCGTTCAGCATCCTTTAGCATGGGTAAACCTCTTCAAGAACGCCGACACTCTTTACATTCTGGACTCGATTTATATCAGCGTCGGAATGAGGAGTCCTGGTTGGATATGTTTCAAAGAGCTGCATCCGATCGATTTAATTTTCAGTTCCACTCTTCGGATAATGAATTGGAAAAGTCAATACACCCCTTTGATCCCCCTTGTTTGAGTCGGAAGGTACGTGCTAACAGGGAGACAAAGTATGCTCAAGTTCCTTGAGGAATAGGAACAAGCATATTGGATGCTACTAGGACTAATATAAAGAGAATGACTATTAATATTCATTCAAATACTGCCAGTAGATGAATATTGAAGTAAAATAAACTTCCGATAGAAATAATTTCAATTAAATTAAATCTAATCTAATCAAATCAACCCAGTGATTATTATGGTTCTAGAGTAGCAATATTCATAAACCTCGCGTCGTCTCTCTATGATTGATTGTGGGAATATTTTGCTTTTACGGCAAGTAATTCTCTTCGTCGTAGCGCGACATCCATTTTCTCACTCGTTATAAATTACATTTCGACGTCAACACGTAGCTTGGGCTGGATTCGTAGAAGAGGAGGCCGTACTCCTCCAAACTGTGAAATAGTTGCTGGGTCATCAGCATCATTATGGATACCAAATGTGAAACTATTTCCTCCCATTTGATACCCAGCATAGCCTTGAAGGCTCCCAAAGCCATCGGGCCGCAGCACGGCCACAAGATCTAGACCCATATCAACAGAACGTTCACTCGGTTTCTTATCCTTGCTGGTCACTTCTGTAACTTTTCTAATTCTTTTGATTTTAGCAGCAGGACTATCAACGAAGTTGATAACTTTGTCTGTCAACTTGGATTCCATATCACGACAAGGTTTGGTCTTTGTAAGGCTCAGTGAAGGGACCTCTAATTCGCTCAGAATGCTGTCAAAAGAAAACATCGCAGCACGAATAGCCGCGGCATTCTCACTGGGAACATCCTCGACAGGGGTAACGTCCAACTTTTTCAAAAGTTGGCTTCCAATTCGTTTCAATGTTCTCTTTTCTAAATTGGCTACTTGTGCCGCAAACAGCTCTACGATGGAAGAGTCGACCAAAGAGGCCAATTGCGTCCTCATTTCTAACCTATACGAGGCCACCAGAGGAAGTCCAGCCGCCACAAGAGTTTCAGAGTCAAAACTAGACAAGATGCGATTCCGCATCGTTTCGGCGTCGGTGCCAAAGTTTTCGGCCCAAAGCCCTCGGGCGGCACGAGATTTCCACGTTGCGATCCTAGCACGAGCACTTCTGGATTGTTTTGCGTGGGCATTGCTTACAGCGACAAATGCGTGAGCGATATGAGGTGGATCGAGGGCGACTGAGGCGATACCTGAATCCTTTATTCGTTTGTTCGCCTCCTGAAGAGCCGACGCTAGGATTGATTCCGATGACAATAACGATGACGACGAGGAAGCAAAATCTGAAGCAATAGCTTTTGCCGTTGCTAATGTCTACAGTAGTTTTTTCAGATATATGCGTATATGAAAACCATGTGAGGTACAGTGCATGTGTGAAGTAGTAAGTAAAGACACTAAAATACCAAATATTATTAGTAGAACAATCGCTGAAACTTAACTTACCTCCTTGGCCTCCTCCTCGTTCGTAACCGACACTACTCTAACCTCATATAAATCGTCAAATGAGATGTTACTTTCCTTAGTTTCAGCGGCGGTAGCCTCGAAAAGAGTTCTGACTTCTTGTGCGAGAACGGCATCGAAAGCGTCGTCCGATGTAGATTTGACACAAAGAATCAAAGCTTGTCGGTTTGCATCAACTACCGACGACGATTCTAGAAAAGTCAACCGTGCTCGAAACAGAGCCGTTAATGTACGGGCATGGCGGGTGTTCTTTCCAAATCCCGCCGCCTTAACATCTCCCTCTGTGATCCCGTCGACGACAATTGCATCCGACACAAGAGAAGTAATAGCGAGGGCACTTCGTTCGGCAGCCGATGTTCCTCGAAGCGTCGCCCCCCGACAAATAAGACGAGGAACATTATCGTCTGAAGACGACGACGACAAGGCAAGGATGGCGGCGCCGTCTTCTTCGGTAACGCTCGTTACCAATAAAGAGTCCGTCCCCGGACTAGTAATAACAGAAACAACCCCATCGGCAGTCGAAATACTAGAAGATGTGATCTTATTGAGACGGAGACCTCCAGAAGCGTCCATCAACGTATATTGTGGTGAAGTGATAGCATTGACAACCGTAACAGCCAGGGTAACTATAATGATCAACGATGATATTGACGACATTTTTATGGAACGTCGGATTGCCGGTCGATATAGTAACTGTCAGTAAAGGCTTCTCGTCGTCTTGTCTCTTAGTCAAGATTGCTTACTAGCTAGTTGACTTGATGTGCTACGGTAGTAGAAGAGTAATGCAATATACGGAGCGTCTACGGTGGTTGGCGTTAATACACAGTATTTTGTGTTCGTAAATACAGTTTGTCCAAACAAGTACGAAATTGTAAGCCAAAATGTGATGCCACTTGGAACCTGGTGATGGGATTGATTGATTCGGGGGAATCAATATAGGATTCGATTCCTCCTTTTGGTTAATAATGCGCGGGGGCAAGAAAGAAAATTGATTGATGAATGAATGTGGTTTTTTAGTACAAACCCTGTTTAGCATCACATTTACGATTCTTTTCTTAAAGTACCTGCACTGCCTACTGGGACATTTCATTGGCCTTACATACAACCTTTCCATGATTTGATTAATCATCAAGATGTGAGTTGACACCATCTCATGCGTCCTATAGCCGTAGAGATTGAAACTGAACTGAACATTGATGCCAGCAAAGTAGCTACCACAAGGCTAAACATCTACTTCAGGAATGGGCAGTTGTTCCAATGGATCCAGCAACCAGCAACAGATATCAGATTTCATCCAAATGCTGTATACTATAACTGGATCTTGTATATGCACGCTTGACTCAATATATATTTTGCTTCATGAATCATCCTATGCAGAATGTTTTACAATGATTTGCTATTACTGTGTATTGATCTATATCCAAAGTATGATATTCAGTCGCTTTAAATCATTCAATTAGAAATCTACGTATTAAGTTGCTACTTTTGGTGCTTAGTTAGTCTGTATAACAATATTTGAAGAGATCTTTCTCGTGCTAATCTCTAACTGAGATCACAGAGAAAAGTTGGGAAGATTCTTTGTAGGTTTACCACATTCAACATGCTACATACTACCATTAAATTAACTCATCGTCGTCATCTTCTTCACCCGGTGCCAATTTGTCGTCGACACTAGTTGGTTCTGTACCCCAATTCCGAGTGAACGATTTTTCTTTTCGGATCAGTAGTTCTGGCACACCACTGCCATCACGAATCACCAGTAAATCTTCATCTACATACGTTACATAAATGTCTCGTGTGTACTGTAAAAATTTCGGCAGGTCAACGACTTTTTCTAAGACGGTCGCACTTTCATATGTTTCCCGTAATCGGATTTCAGACAAGACTTCCAAATTAGATTTCACTTTCACGGACGACTCTCCCCCCAGTAATGTTTTGACTTTCACGGATGACTCTACACGAGGGGCTGCTCGGCTGATGGTTATATCGAGTGAGCCAACGATATCTACAAGATTCGACGGCAATTGCTTTGCCAATTGCAATGCAAATAGACCAGGACTATAACCACCTGAGTATAAAAATAATGCAAGTTGTCTGGTGGGTGATAACAAAGATCCCGTGGACGTGTAACCCCCTGCGTATCGTAATTCCCATATTCCATTTAATAATGGACTTTGTGCAGGTTCTGTGGTGGGATTTAGTGCCTCTAATTTCAATAATACCTCATTGATTTCAGCGCGAGTTTCCTCTGATGGTGCCAAACCAACACTGGTGGGGATCAAATCCATTACATTCGTTACTAACACATCTGATTCGGTTGGTGTAAAATCCTCGCTTTCTACAGTAACAACTTCATCATCTTCATCATAAAAGGGATCGCTTGATGTATCGGATGGAGCATCATCCATAGACATGCTTTGTATTTTGGTCAACCAATGATGATTTTTCTCTCGTCGAACTGTTGTCATCGATGATGTTTTCGCTGTGAATGCTTCTATGCTTGTGAAAGCTGCCGTCATAACAATAAGAGCGGTGACAACGGCGGCGGCTGCGAAGAAAATACTTGTTGAAGATCGAATCCTGCACATGATGATTTCTCTATTTGTAGAAAAGTTAGCTCTTATAATTCTTTTTTAAGTCTTTCGTTGCTAGTATGTGTGAAAATGAATCCGTTTGGTTTCGTTATGACGTGCAAAGAGTATCAGGTAAACTCAACTTGTTGTTTTATCTTGCCAGATCAATTTCGAAGAAGAATTTAAAAAAAAAGTGTTGAGTCATCGGTTTTTCCATTATTTTTTATTTGATTTCATCATTTTTTCGTAACAAAATTTCATTGATTTATCCATTGTTCACTCATTTTCGTTCGTGATTCATTTTCTATCGCCTGGTTGTTGTTACGAGCGTCGAAGCGATACAGTAGCATCATCACTCAAAACAAAGCAGAGCGAACCGCGTAAAATCAAATAATTTGGCTTTAGACAACAACTGTCTCATTGTGCAGACTCAAGACGTTCAACGCTCATTAACATACCATCGAGTAAAAGAACAAAAAGCTTCGAAATTATTGTGGCGAAGTGATAAGTTTGAGGAACGAATAACATCAGCAAAATGGCGCATCCGTGTATGAAGACGGCATTCACAAAATACCGCCGATCCTCTCCAACTGTCATGAAAGCATTATTACATTTTCGATATTCTTCTCGATCGTATCATAAATCATACTTAAATATCAATCATCCAACGGGATCAATATCTCGACAGCGATTGATGTCATCGTCGTCTTCGTCCCAATCCAACAAGACGGATAAATTAGTGGGTAGAACAGGCATAGGTGATCGTAGTGGTTCCCTATGGATTTATCTTGGTTGGTCGATGCTTGGAATTGTCGGTATCGAAATATGTTTACAATATAAGCAAGAACAAGAAGATTATGAACGTCGACGGTTACTTTCTGATATGCAAATAGAAGCTGACAAAGCAATTATCAACGTGGCCAATTGGGATGAAACTCTACCCACACTTTTCACTTGTAAGATTCTTCACGTAGATGCAAGTCTGGATGGTACAAAAATGTTAACTCGAAAAAGAGGACGTGGTAGTAGCGGGGGTATCAATAGGAATATAGAAATGAATGACGTTGTCGAAATATTAGAAGCGGGTATTGGACCGAATGAAGCTTATCATCTGTGTCGGTTGCGACAGCAGAAGAAGAGCGACAAAAACAGCGAAACAGGCACCGCATCTGCCGCCATTGGATGGTACCCCATCCAATTCTTAGAAAAAATCGGTGATTGATTGATTAAAATCGAATTTCAGTTGATATATACTAGCACTGGTTGGTCGTGCAGATAATGGCCCTACACGAACCCTAATGCAAAAAGATTGCATATGATATTTCTTTTTATTGTCCAAAAATCTTCTATATAAGACATAAAATTTGTTGAACCATCCAGACTAATCTAACTACGTTGGACGCTTAGGCTCGAGTTAGAGAGTGAATAGAGCTAGAGAATGAGTAGAGCTTATGCATATGCAGAGAGAAATTTGTAATAGACTATAGAAATACAGCGTGGAATAATAGTATATTATGCACATAAATCTAGCATGAAGAAACTCTTAGCATCAAAAGCATAGATTTTAGCTTGTATAAGAATTGATTCACGCCAAATGAACTCGATGATCGCGTCGGGTCACTTTTGTAGACTTTCTACGGTTCTTCTTCGTGATCATCTTGTTTTGGGTGGAGTTGTTATTATTATTATTATCCTCATCACTTGGCCAGATTAATTCTTCCTCCGCTTTTACAGATGCATGGTACAAGTGATGGAATTCCATGGCTGTTATGGTACTAGGCTGCCAATGTAGCTCATCTTCGTACGATGGATGAGGCGTCAAAAGACGTTGATCACGTTCGTCGTCATTGTTGTCCTGCCAGATATTCTCGTCCAACGATAATTCTGAATCTTCTGAATAGACTGGAGACGAAGGCATTTCGATCATGATTGGGACCTCGTGTGCATCTCTACTCAGGCTCCAAAGTTTTGATGCTTCCGTAATTGCATTAACAGGAGGTCGGTCTCTTGGTTGATGACCAATAGGACGATCGTTCTTCTTGCGAATAACATGTTGACGCTCTTGTTGGTGTCGACGAGTACTATCTTGTTGTTCTTGTCTCAGCTCTTGTTCTTGATTGTAAGAATTTGGTCGTGTCTGTGGTGATAATTGTTCAAATAGGTGTCGTATAGTAGGGAGTTCATCGTATGGACTGACGGGATATATCAGCTCGTTTTTCTTCTTCTTGGAAGTAACTGTTGTACTGACATCATTCAATTCTTTTGAAGATCCGTCTTGATGCCTTGAAACCGTGGCGCTCTTCATCTGCTTCGTTTTCTTGCCTTGATAAACGTTGGTGCGATTATTCGATTTTCTGAATACCATGATCGGTAATTCTTCGTTGCTACGGTGACTATTGGAAATGAGAGAATCAGTCCACGAAGAGAATGACGTAGTGTTTGATCTTGTCAGTGCAGAGAGAACCTTTCCAGTGCCAAAGCTTTTCCTCCTCCTTTTGCTTGTGCTATCGTCTTCGTTGTCGATGCTTTTACTCTGGTTTACCTCGGTTGATAATTCACAGGTGAAAGACCAACAAGCTGTAATTTGTGTAAACCAGGAGGGAATCATTATTCTATGAAATTGTCGTTGAAATGATTGATTGTCGACTGATAAGGAAGATGACATACATTACTGCGATACAAGGATTTAAATCGATGGTGTTTCGTTTGGTGGAGTGCCATGATGTTGGAGGAGTAGAAGTAGAAACTACGAGTATTCACAGAACGAATATCGGAACTGGCCTTTGAGTGGAGTGATGAACTTTATTGGAGTCAGTAGTTAATCATTTGAATGCAATAGAAAAATGAAGACGAATAGAACGATCACAGATCTTCCATATTATAATATACATGTATGACAATACTATGAATTTCGGTCGTCCATTTTCCGTTCATAGTACAATCTGGCCAGTGCGCTGGGTGTGTTAAATTTAAAAGCTAAAGACACACATTTTCGTTGATTTTTTGTGTCTTTAAACTTAGCTTTGTTAAATGCTGGCGACGTTTCCAATTTTTAATAAGATGTTTCAGTCGAAAATAATGTTTCGTGAAGTTTATTCATACTTAGTATCGAAGGAGATACTCTCGCAAAAATAGGCTACAATACAGTATCATCATGACGCTTAATTCGATCTACTGAGTATCGCTGTCGCTCATCGGAGATATGCAGTATGGCATGCTTTTATTTGTACCGTTCACCAGTACAACTTGTACTGTACGACGTGACACAACACATTACAGTGTATTAGACAACGTCTCCATTGTTATTCTTAAACCAAAATCCATTCGGTCTGTAACCATGTTGTATTCAACACATACATACGGAAGGTATGATCACATGCAAGAAAAATAAGAAAATCCTTTCGTACACTGTCACAGCACATAAAAATCCGCATAATAATAACGGTAACTTAAGAGCAAATAAGAGAGACACAAATCACATAATAAAATCAACGAAAACAAATACAGCGTGAAAGCAAGCCTTTTGGAGTAAAAACGATACTGTAAAGCGGCCTCGTTGTTACCTTCTTGTTTGACCAATTAATAGTAGAAATATTCCAGCGCTATAGTGTGCTAGGAAACGAACAATCATGGCTCAAAACCCGCTACTTGGTGAGTGACATTAATTCTGATACAACATAAAAACATATTGTTGTTTGTGATGTGATGAGATTTTCGAATATGTTTTTGCGTGATGTAGCGTCGACTAAATCCTACCACAGACAGGATCAAAATTATCTTTGGCTACAGGAATTATGCAATGCGACATATGAAGAACACTTGGTTTCGTAAAACATAAATCAATAATTAATTTGTACTACAGTACTTTCAAACCCCCGCTTCGTATCGTTGGTGATATTTTAATTTTGATTGTATCAGGAATTTTGTTTTTCCGTGCTAGGCCTTCTTCTCTATCAATTGGTTCCCTATGATGATCAAGAGACCCAAAAAATATCTCTGAAATACGACATTATTTGCACACGCTTACTAATTCCCTTTCGCTTTCTTTCTTTTAATGAACAGGAAATCGTATTTCATTGATCTCCAAAAAGAATATCCGATACGAGGGGATTCTATATTCAATCAATGAAACGAATTCAACTCTAGCATTGCAAAATGTTAAATCGTACGGAACGGAGGGTCGTGATGAGACGGACCCTGCTACTGCGTTTGTTGCACCTCAAGAAGGTATCCACGCATATCTGCTCTTCCGGGGTTGCGACATCAAAGATTTGCACGTACACGAGCAACAGCAGGATTCGTCAGATGCATCCCAAGAAACATCGAAATCAGAAACGCAGCCCGTAGATCCGGTCCCTACAACAAAATTGACAGAAAAGACTTGCAAACGTGATACGACGGATAAGGAGATACAGAACCCGTCCGCTGTTCCTGTGAAATCATCAACATCCGCTCCAGCGACAAAGAAGGAAAGCCAACCGGCCGGCAGTACTAAGAAAGAGCGTCCCGTCTCCGATAATACTACTGCTACCAATAGTAATAGCAACAACAATAACAGTAACTCCCAGAGGCGGTCAACAACCACGCGAAGACATCCAGCAGCGGTTGGAACGGGAGCAAGTTTATTGAATCGAAAGGCGCGAGGGACAGTCCAAGGAGGTGTGTTTTAATCAAGCATAACGTATTTTTTCGTATTTTTTATGGATGGACTCGCACGCCTGTTTGTCGTTGAAACATAGTAATCTAATAGCCTGACATTTTCCTTCTTTTTTCGTTCAAATCGTACCTCTCTCCGCTCTATAAGGCCCCGGTCCTGAAAACCCCGAAGGAGAATTTGATATCCAAGCCAAACTAAATGAATTCGATAAGGGTGACGACGACGACGACGACGATCCGCTAAAAGAAACGAACAATGAAGAAGATGACGAAGCCGGGGACGAAATGGCACATCCAGAAAGTATCAGTGGATCATCGTCACATTACGAAAAAAACGATTTTTTCGATTCAATTTCCTGTGATGCTATAGACAAGAAATCAGGAGTCGATAACCGTCTTCGAGGGAAAGATGAACGAAACTTGAATACAGAAACATTTGGAGCGACAGCCTTGAACTCTCAACGAAGACGTCGGGGACGTGGCTACAATGGCCGAGGTGGCGGACGAGGAAGAGGTGGTGGACGTGGTCGAGGTCGTGGTCGTGGTAGAGGACGTTATTATAACAACAACAATAGCAACAACCAACAAAACACAGAAGGTGTAAATCCTGGTAGAAATAGCAGTGGAAGTATGGCACCTTCAATGCAATCTGCGTCAGCTTCTTCCTAAATGGAGATACGGAATACTGTAATACTGCTTAATCATATTATTGTGTTATTCATTCGGAAAAGTGGCGGCTATGGGAAAGAAAAAGAGAGATTCGAATCTACAGTGGGAGGGAAATAAGTAGATAGATAATGTTGGAAAAGAAAGAAAGAATCCCCATTCATTGTGATATATGTATGGGGTTTTGTTTCTGGAAAATGGTCATGGTTCGTTTTAAAATGGCGTTTTTGGTACTAAAATTGGACCATGGTCGAATTAAATATTTACCACTAGAGGTGATTGATTCGAGTATCCATGGTAATTATTGTGTCGGTGGCAGAAAGTTAAATTACTACTACAATACTAGAAAGGAGTTCATTGATCATATGGCGCTTGTCGAAAATAGCTTTGTCTTTCCTACACTTTCTTCCCTCTAGCTTAGCGAATAGCATATATTACCATTTTTTAATATGGAAACGGCTGCTTATTTACTTAATGTTTGCAAAATAGCCTTTCTTCGACATTTTCTTGATGTAGAGTCTGAATTATAGTGAACCAGTGTTTATTCTTATCTCGAGCCAGAGAAACCGGCATCTACCAACAATGCGATACAAAAGGACTAAAAAGAATATGCGTCTACTATTTTTATCTCCTTGGGTTTAAAATCGTATACTGCATGTACACGTACGTAGTCCTACGATTATGATACATATCTAGTAGCAGACTAAATGTAAATGCAAGTTAAGTTATGATACAAAAAGAATTGGAAGTATTTATGACTACATCTTATCTTACAATATTATAGCAATAGCTGCATGCACCACATAGCAAGTGATGCAATGATATAGGGGGATTGGATTCTCACCAACAAATTGATACCATGAGAGAGACCACTGGAATTTATTTTAATTAGTGCGCTACTATCAGGTTGTATGCGCACCGTAAAAATCTGCAGTAGATGAATATGATATGTATGTCGCTATCTCAACAACGCAATCATATTTTAATTCGGCGTGGCTGGCACGCCAAAGCTCAGAGAATCCAACTTGGCTTGCTTTGTGTTTGACCGAAAAAGTCTGAAGCATTAACGCAGTTACCTCGAGTCGATTTATCGGATAGCAGGGGGAACGGCGCTAACCGAAGGGTAACGGGGTAGACTCTGATGCGGGAATATGGTTTCTGAAAGCCCTCTCCCGGTGAGAGAAAAACGATCTCTTTATCGTACATTTTCTGGCCATTCCATAGGCTTACGGAGACTATCCATGACTTCGAAGTGCTTGTGTGGATTCTCGAAATAATCGCCCACTTCATACCACCAAGGTCTACTTGTGCCATCAGGAGCCTTTGGTGTGGGTTGAAGCTGCTGGGAGGTTGCCAGTCCTTGGACATTGGCGTCACGGGCAGACACAGCTTCTACACCAAACAATTCAGATACCTTAGTACTAGCGATCATTCCTCGTAGAGGTTCGTTAGCAGGAGCTGCCATTTTGTCATTAAACAAAGGAGTTTCTTGTTGTTGTTGTTCAAAGCATCCGTTACGGATACGGCAAAATTGGTCGGGATTCATCCCAGCTTCCTTTGCCATGGCATAGACCTTTGCCATAGACTCTGGTTCAAGACTTCTTGAGCGACTGTAAACGAAAGCGCCATCGTATGTATTTTGACGAGTTTTTCCGTTGTAATAGATAAACTTGAATTCTGCCGTACCAGGATCATTTTCTCCGATAACATACCAGTTTTCCCAGAATTCTATTAAGAAATATAGGAACAAACGAAAAATAATAGAATGAAACTCAGTTAAGTTAGGCCATTGTATGAAACTACAGTATCATTGTGGTATACTGTATACTATAATATATATAGTTCTCTCAGAACATTTGAAACACACACACACGCATTGTTCTATGTTCTGTCACTTACTAAGTCCAAACATTTCTCCTTCCGAATGCGCCGTTCGGGAGTAACTTGCTTCATTGGTTCGACCCTTGTTCATTACTAGGTTCGCTTTATTGTTGTTACTGCTACCATCGTCGTTTCCTTTGAGACCTGACACATCATCGAAGACCATGACTTCGTTAGTATTGTATTCGTTAAGACCAATCGATCGAAGTCCATTGTTCGTGTCGGCTTTGTTACGCAAATCATCCTTCCCAAAGACAGCTAAAGATTCACGGACTTGTCTGGGTGGAGGTGGAGATCCATCTGGCAATAGATGTGGCATGGCAAATTCCACTCCCATATTCATGTATGGTTCCTTGTTGTAAGCAGCAACAAGCGTTGTCTCACTGTTACTTTTGTCTTCTTCGGTCGGTAGAGAAATGTGTTACGTTGGCATGCGTAACAATCATAGTTGGGATTGAAACCAACAACTTTGTACCAAGTCCCCTCGAGACTTTTATGATCAAAGTTAGCCACAGTAGTTTTGGGTGCCCTTGGTTCCTCTCCAAATTTATCACCACCGCCAGGTAATATAGCGATCTTGATACATTCGTTGTCTTCAATTGTACACTTCAGGAAGTTATCTAGGTTTTTGTCACCAAATCGAGCGAAGCAACCCGTAATACAACTATTATCTCCCAAACACTTAGCCGTGCAAGTGAGGCCCTTACGACAGGATGGATCATCAGCCAAACATGCTTTGGCTTGTACGGAACACTTGTCGACCAAGCAGGTCTGATCGACTAGAGATGAATCGAAGCCCTTCCCGCCATATTTGTCAGACAATTCGTTCTCAGCAAAAGCTGGAAATGGAGAAAAAACAAGAACGGCTGCCAGAGCTGCAGTGGAAAGGATACCAAAAGCAGAAGATTCGCCTCTTTTGTCGCCTCCGCCATCGATTGTATTAAGAGGCCACATCTCGAGACTACAAGTTGACGACGATTTCACTTTTGCATTGTTACATCTAGAATGCGTGGTATGTTGTACAAAAGCATTCGAGGCGAATGCCATGCCGATTACTAGTATCGATGATCTTGTGTAAAAAGTTTTCATTTCTTTTCGTTTCGTTTCGTTTTCCGTCTTCTACAGTACGTAGGTATATTGTGATGCTAATAAGTAGCTATTTTTACTATTCTTGTTTAAGATAACAACTTGATAGCTGCTCACCTCGATATGCTAATTATGATGCTAACAAGAGTGCATTTAGCTTCAATAGATCCGTCAGGATACTATTATTAATAATACTACAAGTGCAACAGGAGGAGGAAAGTTTGCCCGCCAATATTCACACAGTGATGATATTACGTGGCCTACTTCAAAGTACTAAGATCATTTTTTGAGGTTGAACAAACAAGCGAGTAAAGATTTGTGAATTTTGAATTTGCGTGATTTGAATCACGAGTAGAATTATAAAAATCGATACAAGCATCGCGCAGCCCCCTGAAAATGATTCATTTATTTTTATCATTCAGATCAATCCATCGATCATCGGCAACATCCTAGATTTTCGTCGTTTTGTACTTGTTGTAATACAAGCGAAACCTTATCACACGACTCAGCCACAGGAACGGGCAAAAAATTGAGTCATATTCGAGTCCCATGAGCTGAATCATTCAGCTCACGAATCCAATATTTGAGCTGAATCTTTTGACGCATTCGATTCAACTTGTAGCCGTTTGAAACGTGCACCGCATAATTCGCACGCGCCATAGTCAGGAGTTTTCACCATAAAAGCGTGGAGAGTGTGTCGATACGTTTTGTATGTCGCAATGTCGTCGTCGTCATCGTCATGTATAATGATTGACCTTATGTAGGTCTTAATATATTATGTAGGACTATGTAATACAATAATTGTACAGTAGAAGAATGATGGACAAAAAACCATCATGATATTGCAACATCAACAAATCGATCGACGTAGACTATGGCAAATGTTCATTAGATGTTTTTATTAGTAATACATGTAGTAGTAGTAGTAGTAGTCGCCGCCGTCGTCGTCGCCACCGTCGTTATTCCTTGTTATACAGTAGTTCTGTTCTGTTCTACTTTATTTTCGTGGAGATTATTGTATGCGCACAGAAAAACAGTTATATTTGATGTATTATGTTATGTCTACGCTTAGTATATGCATTAGAAAACTGGTTCAACTTGTCCTCTTAAAACACACATTTGCATTGTGAGACCCATTATTAGTACAATTATTATTAGTTTTACTAGTTTGTTCTTTCAAATAGCCATCAATCAATTAATAGAAAATCACTTCTAAAAAGAAATCATTGAGAGCAAAAATAATGTGGGAGGAAAGAAAGTAATGTTGTAAATTCATAGGGGGTTGCATCTAGCAGCATAGAGGTGTGATACTTATTACTTTCGTGTGATTCATTTATACAACACCCCCATATCATGTTATGTTTATGTGAAAAATATGCCAAACATACCCGCTGACAATGGGACCCCTCTTAATGGATGAATGAGCAGTAATAACAGCAATAAGAAGAGACAACACTTCACACAAGACCACACCAAAAGAACGTACGATGGTGCTCAAATTAGAAAGGTGATACAAACAAATGAAAACTTAATCGGCATGAATTAGAGAAACTTGGATTGTGGACATAACCATAATATCAATAGAATCAAAATCTAACTAGGAAGCAAATTTTATTTGTGGTAGGATAATAGCACTATTGGAATGTGGGATGTCATTCTTTTCTTAATTTAAAGCTGGATTGTAATTATAGATATTTATGATTGACCTTTAACCTCTGGACTGATTACAATTCCAGGATTTAGTAAGTAGGCAGTATTAGCAATAGAGGAATACTTAAATCATTGTCATATTCTAGAAATATCCGTTGGATATGGTACCAACAACACTTCCAGATAATAATAGTGGCTCGGAATTACGAAGAAATGTTATTTTTTGACATCCGGCAAAAAAATTAATACTCAACGACAGTACTCGAATGTAAGCAGATATTTTTCTTTTTCGTAAAATCCTGATCCATGCTGCGTCGCATGATATTATGGCATCATATAGGAGTATAAATCTATATATATATATATATATATATACTATATTTATAATTGATGATATGCAGTGCTTTAGAAGTCAGCAGTATAGAGAAAACGCAAAATCCAGGGCATAGAAAGTTGTGTCATTCGTAAGAAGAAGGGCCCCAAAATAGGTAAGGTCATCATGAGATCAAAGTCAACCAATAGGTCACTTCCTAATTGGGCAAAGCCTTGAATGATGGATGTTCGGATCACCCGGACGCGGGAGTACTTTCCCAAGGCTCCAGGAATATCCTTCGTGTTCTTGATATTTCCCAATTCTTCGCCAAGACGGAATCCATCTTCGGTTGCTTGGCAACCTCCCTGCCCGAGATTAGGCATCATTGGATGACACGCATCACCGCAGAGTGCAACAGGTCCTTTTGCCCAAGGACTGAGCAGTCGTTGAGGATCTACCGTCGTAAGGAGGGGGGCACCATCGTAAAGATCACGTCGTTTAATGTCGTCCTCCGATGAGGCGTTGATAAGTTCCAATGCGAACGGATCCCATTCATTGCCATCGGCATCGCCACTACTTCCGACTGCCGCAAATTCCTTTCTTAGACGTGTCAGTTTAGGCGTTGGATCTTCCGGTGTCGGTTCTGGATCCACACCTCCAGCTGGTTCTCGAATTAAGGCAAACCATTGTTGGCGCTCTCCGCCACCATCAGTGGAAACGAAATATTTTTTCTCCCCTAGCAGAATTTGATACGACACATCTTCGATATTAGAAGCCCGGTGAGGGGCCAGTGCCGCGTAGCACGTAAATCCAGAATGTCTTCGGTCTGCCTGAGCAGCGATTTCCACCGTATCCCGAGCCAACTTTCTAGCTTCGGCATCGTCCAATGCACCTCCGGCTGCTCCAGATGCTGCAAACCCACCAGCACCCTCTCCCAATCCATGAAGGATCTTTCGTATTTGCGACCAGATACCATCCGCTCCAACCAAAACATCAGCATATGCTTTAGTACCATCTTCTAAAGTAGCAACAACTCCCATTCCCTTTCCCAAATCCTCAAAGGATTGAATACGTGATTTAATCCGCACGGTTCCTTCTGGGAGGCCATGTTTGACAAAAATTTGTTGAATGACAGGTCGATCGACTACGACCGTGGCGGGAAGTCCAGCCTCGAGCGCTGGTCCTAAAGTGTCAAATCGAACGAGCCAGTCTCCCGCATCGTAAAGACCTGCCAATTTATTACCCTTCCGATAACCAATTTTCAACCCAGAGACGCGATCCGCGGTGACAGTACCTGCTGCGACAAGTTCTTTGTAACATTCCGGATTTATCTGCTGGATGGCACGTAATGCGTTCGATTGGATCTGAATGGGTCCACCGTAGGGAGCGTATGTCGAGGCCTGTTCAAAAATAGCAACCTGCATTCCCTTGGCATGACATGCGGCCGCTGCAACAAGTCCGGCAAGACCACCTCCCGCCACGAGAACACGAAGCGGTTCTTTTGCCGTAACCGCTCGTCCTCCTTCGGGAATCGTTACTTCTTGTCTCCACCATGCATTATCATCTGACTCACCGACGCACATACCCTTTAGAGCTTTAGCATCCTTAGCTGCCTCTTGGGAACGATTGCGAATACGATTGGTACGTTCTTCATTTTCGGCATCTCGTTTTGGAGCATCGGGACGGTCCAAAACTTTCCGGACATGATCAGGCATATTGATTTTATTTTCTTCAGGAGGTGTACCCTCGGCCAACCATTCTATTTGAGGAAGACTAGATTTAACTTTTCGAATAACTTCGGCAGGTCCAAACGACTCGGCTTGCTGCCCTACAACATTCAACTGAGTAGAAACTACAGTACTCGATGGCGATTGCGACGATGGTCGTAACACGAATCCTAAAACTGCAGTTGCATTGAATGCCGCTAGAAGCAGTAATGCCACAGAATGTAATTTGATCAATGCCATAATGATGAATTCGATGTTTTTTGTTCTCGTTTTCGTTATTAAGGTACAAGTAGATGCAAATGAAAAAAGAAAACTGGTAGACTACACTGTGAAGTGCTCTGTCTATCGATAGGTTGGAATGTGAGAACAATTAATTTTTCAATGAAGATTTCTTATTGTTTTATCGGAATGTAATAACATCAGAGATTCCCTCACATAATACTTCAACGTTCCGTCATGACAGCACACAGACAAGTGGAACATGATTTGGGGGTTTCATTGAGGGAGGATCTTGCGCCCCCACTTTTAATGATAAAGCTGATGGATTGTACTGTACTTCCTCCGTGCAACGGAAAACGCGCATGAGGAATTTTGACAACATAAAAGAGTGGAGAATTCTTAAAATCTACCCAATCGACAGGAAATTTATAAAAAAAATGAGATTTTGAAAGTTTTTGACTCACTCTCCACCCTTTTATAGTGTGAAAATTCCTCACAATTTCTCTTTGGTCGTTTTCCGTTGAACGGAGGAAGTACTGTATGCTCAAAAAAGTAGTGATTGATTGATCTTCGATTCATTCGATTCGATTTCTCTCGTTTGTCAATGTATGATTACCACAGTAGCACGGTAGCAACAAGTAAGTTAAGTTAAACAAAAGTTTAAAAAAAAGCATTGCAGCTTCTGTAATATAAAACTGAAGAGCCAGTCAAGAAGAAAGATATATCGCATATGAATATTACCACGGCGATATGAATACGATCAAAACCGAATGCAATAACGCTGGATCTCCCCAGCTTGATGATGAATGTCTTGCTGTTACAAGCGCGACAGCACCCGAGCCAGTAACAAAAGACGACGAGAACAAGAACGAGAACTATCGCGAGAACGAAGAACTGAAAGATATGTTGATTGATCCGAGTAGCGTCAAAAAGAGGGTATGGTAAATAATAGCGCCATGTCTTCTTTTACAGTTGATGTCAATAAAGAAGATGAATTTACCAACAAGCGCGTTGCGAAAAAGTTTAGCGTTATATCATCCAACAAGCTCCATCAAAATAATAACGGTAGGGTCAATCGGATATTTTTTGGGACGGTAGAAAAGCCTATTGGGGGGGAAGAGTCGAAACTTTGGAAAATTATATTCGACGATGGTGACGAAGACATTCTAACACATGTCCATTTACTAAATGCTATAATATTATACGATCAAAACAAAACATACGACAAGCAATCAAATTCGCTGCCACTACTTCTTGACGAGGAGATGGAGCACGGCAAGAAAAAGGCTAAAGTATCACCTAAAAGAGGCAAGAAAACTCATTCGTCGAAAGTGCCAAGGGCTAGAGAACTAGAACCAATATCCGTTGGTCCTCCCGATGAAGAATTAAGCGGTGGCTGGCCAGCAGGTGTAAGTATATACCATGATACTATGCTTCGTTTTTTCCTTTAATTGTATTATCTTAACCGTCCGCAGGTTGATCCATATAGTGTAACAAGTTGTCTTATGAATTCCTTTTGCTCCTTCATTTCTCTATTTCGTGTTCCTTAATGATATATCTTGGAATGTATGACGTCAATGGTGATGTTATAATCGAAACAATAATGCACTATAATGCACTCTGATGTTATAATTAAAAAATAATTATAACTATAACAATTTGTATTCAATAGTGGGTCAAAAAAGTTTTTGGTCGAAGAAAAGGGAACGCCAAAGATCGATACTGGTATACACCGAAGGAAAAGTATAAACTAAGAAGCATGGTAGGAGTTAAAGAGTTTATGGCGGCTCTTGCCAGAACCAATGGAGATGAAGTAAAGGCTAGGATGATGACTGCAAAGAAATGATATATGCTAGTGGTACAGCATAGGAGATACCGACTAGGAAGAGAAACAAAGAAAAAAGTCTTCAGATTGCATAGAAGAAAAGAAAAGGTGCTCCTTCTACTTCCTCTGTACCGTCTTGTCAATGTAAAATGATAGATATGTCTCCAACAGTGTGGATACGGTACATTGCCAGTAATGAGGACTATTTTCTATCCAAAATTTTAATACCGTAATCGTTGTCAGGTGCACATTTCACGGAAACAAGAATCAGTTATTGGTCCTGACAAAACCATTATTAGCCTAGATAAATAAAATACATAAAACGTATCCCTTGATGTGCTGTATGTTGTATATGAGAAAAAATAGCTGCTATTACATATTTCAACACTATTTGTAACTTCACTGATCACACAGGAGGCGTACTTAATCTTAATACTGTATTGTATCAATGCGATATGTATGCTGGTTCTTTCTCATATCCCATCTACCCAAAGGAATTACAGTACACATTGTTGATATCTTATTGTTTGGATGATAACTAGAAAGAACCAAGTCTAACTGCAATCAGTTGACGTGCTTGCGAAGAGACGCGCCCAGATCTCTTTCCTTTCCTCGTTACGATAAATGTAATGGATGACACTGAACGCTTATGAACCTGAGAACGAGTCTCCGTGTGACTATACCGGTACCGTGCACATAAATAATTTGGTTATCGTGGTAACATTGTCTGAGATAAAAACCAAGACAATTATAATCAAGGGGATAAAATCTGCGTTATTCTTCGGAAAATGTTTTTACAAATTGAGTGCAGTAACTTAGTAAAGAAGTCATAACCAATTCTCTGTCCTCTATGATCATTCGTTCACATCAATTGTATTAAGTCAAATGGAAAGCTAATAGAGTACATTGAGTACGACAGAAGATAAAATAGCATATCATAGTATAGCATACCTCATATTTACTGATAATATATCTTTCAGGTAAAGTTAGCTAAAGATTGAAAGTAGTAGAAAATCACGATATTATTATTATTTCGTCTATCTAATCAATACTTGTAAATACTACCGAATCGGTTTTTAAGTACTGATATTTCTATCACCCAACGACTCACAGGCAAATGTTAGTATTCAATACCCACAGAGCAGAGTGATGGGTCTTGATCAACAAATCGATTGATCGAACAAATGAAGGACACGCCCTAGCACAAGTAATGGTACGCAATTACTGCGACGTAACGTTGCTACGTACATCGCCTTTCGTTGAAAACAGTTTAGATCGATCGAAGGGGGGCACGAGAGTAGTGAGCTAGATACAGTGTGCTAGCTACGACAGTATTAAGACATCAGCATCGATACTAAATTCAAATAGAATTCCTGGACTCGACTCAGCACACGACACAAATCGTTTCAATCCTACGGAGTTTTTCGGCAAGACTGAAATTTAAAATTGACAATTGACAGGAGTTGAGATAAATTTTTCGTTGATCCTTCGAATATAATTTTAAAAATGAAATCTGACGACGTCTGTGTACTCTCACCCGACGAAAAAAAAGTTGTGCACGCTCATTCGCACGTCTGAAGTGTGTTATTATGATGGACAAATCGTTAAACGCAGGCAGTTTTATTCTTAGGAAGAATGAGAAACTGTGATTCGAAGTAGTATTTTGAAATATTGAGAGCCGTTGAGTAAAGAAATTGAAAAAGGAAAATCCTATCACATTATAGTTGCGCGCACAACAAAGCAGGCAAAACCAAAGCCAAATTAGGCACCCAAAGCCAAATTCGTAATAATCATTTCATAAAATCATTTTTGACAATCTTTCCTCCACTCCGACGATAAAGCCTCTGAGAATAGAAACAAAGATCCTGTGTAAAAGGAAAGGGATAGATATTAACTAGAACGATTTTATTAAAGGGCTAGCCTCATTCAAAGCTTAGAATAATGGAGCAACTAGATATGTTTGTAAAGTCGGAAAGGAGTGATAACGGTAAGTTCGACAACTTAGTCGTTCGTCGTCGATAATCTTAACTAAATATATTATACAATTTCTCACAATTTATCACGTGGCATTCGATTCATTAACATAAACAGTTGACAAGGTATTTCAGCACGACCAAAGTGCAGTCGATGTTTGGGATTCTTCGAGAGATCCCGATCCCGACACACCCGATCGGAAAAGAAAGACATCAGATGATCGCCAACCAGAGTCTCCCCCCGACATTGAAAGAAAACATGCTCCTAACAATTGGCATCGAGAGAAAGATTTTAGAGCCCATCAGGATCCGATGAATACTGATTCTCCAGCTTCCTACCCTAAGCACACGATGGGACATGGTGATCCAAATCGTTATCACCGAGAAGTAACTCCTCATCACCAGCCTGAGCTTCAAAGTGTAAATAGTAAAACTGGAACTCCATCGTTGGCAAGCGAAGAGGACCGTAGTATGCATGGAGGGTACGACGCTCAAGCTTATCGTGGAAATAACTACAACCATGGCAGTTATGTTCACGACAGTGGTCACTACCAAGGGCATACACCTTCCCGAAACCATGGGCATTACCTACCTGATATGGAATCATCTATCCAGTTTGGAGGACCTGCTCAAAATCAACAGCAGGATGCCTTTTTGCGTCCTCGACGATGGGCATGTGACTATTGCAATGTTGCAACCTTTGTGAGCTATGAGGAGGCCTGTGCTCACGAAGAAGCGTGTGCTCGCCAATACTACGAGCGATACGGACGCCATCCACACCCTTCTAGAGGTCCCGTGCCACAATACGATCGACCGCAGCAGCAACAGCAACAACAGCAACAGCTCCCTCCCCAAACTCCACCTCAAGGTATTCCAGGAACTCCACCAAATGCGAGCTTAGAAGCTAATTTCCATTCCTGTCAAGATGTTGGAAGCCGTCCACAGATGTGGGGATCGCGTGGGGGACCTCCTATGCCACCGCTGGCTCCGACTTCCCATGATTCTAGTCATCACAATCATCATCAATATCAGCATCATCCCCACCCCCAACATCAGCAGCATCCGCATCCGCATCAGCATCAGCATCATGGATATCCTGGTCAGCATCATAGTCCACATCACCAGCTTCATGCATCGCATCATCATCAACAACATCATGGCTACCAGGGACCTTCACAATATGGAGGGTACAATGGATACGAAGGAGGTGCTAGTGGACAAGCAAGACGCGAACCATACAATAATAGCCAACAAAAGCGATTGCTTCTTGCTATGGCCACCGACCAGGATAGTTTATCTGATCGTCAGTGCTACGTTCGCTCGGAAATGGTGGAGATCTTTGCTGCATCAGAAAAAGATGTTTCGTCGAGACACTCGAAAGGAGCTCAAAAGCTAGCCGTGGGACAAGTTGGTATCCGATGTGTTCACTGCTCTCATCTACGACCGAGGGATCGTGCGGAGCGGGCCGTATGCTATCCTTCTTCTATCAGTAGGATCTATCAGACTGTAGCTGATATGCAACGCTTTCACTTTGAGCAGTGCCGCGAAATTCCGATGAAGATTCGTAAGATCTACAAAACGTTGAAGACGACCAGACCTCGTGGTGTTGGTTCGCCACAAACTTATTGGGTACAAAGTGCCAAGTTATTGGATTTGGTTGACACGGATAATGGAATCCAATTCGGCGCTGACATGAAGCAAAGACAGGAAGAAAAAGACACCACTTCTGCGTAAATGGGAAGTATTAGGGACTCACTTGTGTCAACGCTGTCAACTCGCACAACTATGCTTACAAATGTACCGGGAAAATCTTAATATTATATTATATATTTATCATCTTAAGAGATTATTTTATGTTATACAATGCCAGCCTATTCTTCTTCTTTAGCCTAACTGAAAACAGAGTAACCAGATACATAATAATATATATATATATATATATATATATATGTTATGATCTCTATGTAGCAGATTAAGTAGGATGTAACTTTAGTGTATTGTTAGCTAGCTAGTTAGTTAGTTATTTAGTTGTTTAGAATGAAAATTCCCTCTCTCTGGTTGTGGTGCGAACTGGGTGAACCAGTATGATCACACAGTAGAAGCAATAGCTAGAAGTAGCGTAACAACATCGTCTAGCTAGCTAGCATAAACATAGTCTGATCGGAATGTCATATATACAATACAATGTAATATAATATAATATATTGAATATAGGATTGTTAAATCCATCATACTGTATTAATTATTAATACACGAGAATAGTTAATAAGTCGTTAGTGGTGCCATACACGGAACATTGAAACACGAACATAATAATATTATGAACCCATTTTTAAGTCATAGATGATAAAGTATGATGTCAAAATTGATGGCTTTTTTTCATGCTAGGTTGATCGTCAAATATCAAATAGTATAGCTTGTAAATGCATTTTAAATATCTTGAAAGTGGGATGAGAACATGATCAACTAACTCACTAGGAATAAAGGATTCTTAGTAGACAGTTCCGAGTCCAAAACAAAATCAACATCATTCCTGACGTGCTTCCGATTTTCACTACGCAGTTACAAATACGTGCTTTCGTCTCGATTCAATTAGCTCCAGCACGAACGACGAAAAAAACGTGGGGATCATGGCCTCAAATCCATATATGTCTAAGCCATTTTTCTTCGTGGTTTTACTCCTCTGTGTACTATTGAGCGTGAGTAACATTCGTGATGCGATGACTCAATTACCCGTCGCCCTCGATAGTGGTACTATCGATGAGAGCATTTGGAATAACGAGGATAAATTTAGGGAGGAATCGAGTACTAATTCCAATAGAACAATAATAAAAGATCTTCCGATTAAACTTCCACTTTTGATGATATTGCAATATCAAACAAGGAGACGAGTACGGATATCGCTGTAAATACAACGATAATAAGATATCATCAAATTGAACATGCTACTACTGCTTTGGATGTTGCAACATCAAAAAAGGTGACGAATAATAAAACGATAACAGAAGATCTTCCGATTTCTACCGATCCTTTTGATGTTGTAACACCAAACAACGACAATACAGGTGCGTATCGTGTACGGGGATACGTCATCGTCATCGTCATCGTCATCGTCATTATCAACCCTTTCTTTTATACCATCCAGCGATCTAATCTTCTATTTTTATCTCATTTTTCTGCAGTGATCAGCCTGGTATCTATGGGAAAACTTGTTGATACATTTCTAGTTGAACGATGTATACGAACAATACGAAGACGAGGACTTTTTTTGGGAACAATTTGGTATTCACGGATGACATAGGCTATCAACGATATCAACACAGTATTTTACCTTGGGACAATCGAACTAGAATCATTGAAGGTCGTAACGAAGATTTGTACCCAATGGAGGAGATCGAAGAAGAGAATGAAAAGAATGTCACCGCTGGTAGTGTGCGACCCAAAAAATACGCCCAAGAAACAATGATATTTAAAAGATTCAAAACTCATCATGCTAAGTACATAACTGAAGACCCGGCAATAGTAGATTCCACCATTCGATATGTGTTGTATGTAGACGTGGATAATATCATCGGAGCCCCTTTGTCCACTTTTTTTAAAGATTACGTCAGAACGGTGACCGATGAAGTCGAACAGATCTCCAAAAATAACAGCGATCATAACTTTAGCTTTGTTAGTATGTTTCGAGACAAACATTTACGTGGGAAGATGCACAGGTAGGTAGGGTCCTACACTTTTCTCTATCTATATACACCTTCCTTTTTTTCATTTCTACCATGTCGTACTAACTTTGATTCCCTCTGTTGAAAATAGCGGAGTGATCCTTTTTGATCTTCTTCACCAAGATCGTTGTGTAAATGGGTGGAGGAACGAAATGGATTCCTTTTGGCATGCCAGTGATCAAACTATGCTACTTCGGGTTTTGGACAATTATGATCGTTATCGTTGCCGTGTCTTTGCTCTCGTACATGGGCATATTGCCTTTGCGAACAAGAGACTTATGACAGACGCTGCGAATGCGAACGCGAACGCGAATCCAAACATGACAGTAGATCGAAATAAAAGGAGAAGGAAGAAATTAACACTTCCTACATTTGTGCATGTAACAAACTATCGTGTAAAAAGAATCAATAATGCAACCATCCATGAAGGTTTTTTACGATACGTCCTTGATTTGAAAGATAATGAAACTCTTGCAAATAACACTAGCTGGGAAGAAGTTGTTTCTCCTACAGGAAAAAGAACAATATAAGTGAAATCGTCGACACCATCATAGCTATGTAGATGGATGGGTGGGTGGTGTGACGGTGCCTCAGTGAATGATTCCCTCTTTAAAACATATAACACTATCATGGTTGAGATGTTTACTAACATTTGCATTGTCTAGAGGTTTTTTTTAAAACAAGGCACAGCACAGTCAATATCTTCTGACTAAATTTTTTTATTATTAATGTCCCTCAAAATCATAAAATGATTTTGTTCCGTACATATTTTGTGTGGACTCGATGTAGAAGACATGCAATATAACGAGGGTTGATTCTTATTTACTCTGCCTAGCTAGTAGGTTATTGCATTTGATGAATATGAATCGATAATATTTCATTAAACCATTATTTTCCGTTCTCTATTACAGTACATGTACTGAAGTACCAACAGGATTTTTCTTAGAATATCTTACTGTAAATTGCATATATGTATATATATATATGTATATCTTATATATGTATGATAGTATATATTATCTACTATCGATAGCCGTTTGACGGTACACGCAGATTGGAAATCCTTCTTAAAACAATCGTTATTCTGTTTTGGTTTCACCGTCCTCTATCAATGAATCCTTTAATCGTTTGCTCGGTTTAAAGTTTGGGTGATCTACAAGCAACTGTTCTTCTTTTATCCTTCGTTTCTCTTCGTGAATACTATCCATAGATTTCAGTGTGTCCCCTCGTCCGTTATCATCTTTTGACGACCCCTGTCGTGGTCCCTCCTTAAGCTCTTCGACTTCCTTCAATAAGTAGGCTATATCTTTCTTCATTCTTTCTAAATCGTTCGCTCGTTCCTCAACATATGCCTTCCGTTCTGCTGCTGTCTTTGGGATATATCGCTCAATTTGTTCTTCATTCATACCCGAATCTCTCAAATATTTTATCTCGTCTCGTCGGTAATCATTCTTGAGAAAATTTCGAATGACAAAAAAACCTGCTAGTAATAACAGAGCGTTACGTAAATTGAATTTTGGGGAACGTAGTATATTTCTGGAAAACTGGTTATTGAATCTACCATTGCCACCAGGAGGAGGTACTTGTACACCAAATCGATTCATGATGAATAGGACTTCACCGGTACACAATTTGTAGTTTCAGCAAGTTGTGTTGTTCCATGTTCCACTACAGTATTAGATTGAAGCTAAGTGTAAAAATAATTACCGGTAATGAATTAAAATTGTTTGGAAAATTCGAAAACTGTTTAGAATAATCTTGACCATGTTCACCCTAACTCACCGTAGCGCAGGGGTAATAATCTATACATTATTACCCCTGCCGTAGCGCGTGTCTCAGTGAAATAAATTAAAGGAAACTAATCTATTCAATTTGTGCTGGTGGGATTGTGCCATTCACGTTTCAAAAATGTGCCGGATACCGAGACGCGCTAGGGTGAACATGGTCCTGATGCTTCAATTCCTTCGTTCCTCCTGTGATTTTTGATTTTTGGTCATTTAAGCAAATCGGTGTACTCGCAAGGTGTACTGTCTGTCTCTGGCAACCAGATGGATACTGTAACAGTGAGCCACCAAAAGGACACAAAAGTCAAAAACATAGTGAAATTATTCTCTGTGGCTTAAAATAGTGTCTTGGGGGGTTTTCTCTTGAGGTTTGATTGATAATAGAGGGGCAAATTTCGGTCTGCCATAAAAGAGTGTGGTGGTGGAAGTAAGTCACAAGTCACTGTGAGTGAATGAACACATAAATAGTACAGATATCTTGAACAACTAAGCTCGCTATTTGTTGGAATACACCATAATGGAAGTATTGCTGACTAACTCTGCCCGTACAGTACAAGTACAAGTGCATTGAAATAAGAAATTCTTTTTGCACATTGTTTATTAAAAAGAAAATTGATTTTGTCCAATTCTTCACTTCCGTTTCCATCTCCAAAGATTTTCATTCTTTTTATATGAAAATTATCGCGTGTTTTTTACACACGTAAAATACCACAGATTTCCTTATAGCTTGAAAGCTGTTAATAGTAGTGTATAGTAGCATGGGTACCACAAAAGAGTAATGAGAACCACCTCTTCCCACTGAACAGACTTGTGAGTTATCTTACCATGTATAAGACCAATGTCTAATATAGAAGGAGGAAAGCACACACTGTTGTTCTAATAGTTGCAACTTGCCACAGCATAAAGTTTGTGAATTAGCCTGGTGGAAAATTCTTTGAACCACCTTGCTGTATATTGACAGTGGTTTTCTAGGAGCTACATGTGCTGTGCAAATGGCATATAAAAATTGGTGCCCAGCATAATCATTATCATCATCATCAACAACATCAACAACAACATCAACGAAAGTGTACATTCTCATGCTGTGAGTGGCACAAATCAAACAGAACCTAGCTGCATTATCCAACAAACGTGCTTTCTAGGGTTGTCCAAGTCTTTAAGTGATGTGTCAGCTAAACAATGTTGTTCCTTGGCTTTGGTACAACCAGGTACGTATATTTGTAGTATTTTTTCTCTCTATGCAGAGGTCTAACTGCTTTTGGGGATTTGATCTACCTCAAGGATGTACGTGTCCCAACAAAATATCCATCAATGGTTGCCACAACCACAATATTGTAGCTAATGCTTTGGGTATCAAAATGTTAAGATTCTGCAGGTATATTATAGCGAGATAAGGTAGATTAGTTACAAACAGTACACATATATTTATAATGAGTCCATAATATTTGCAGTCACTGCAAATGGATAGCACTTGAAGACATCTGATGAGCAAGATATCTTGAATAAGAGGGGATTGTGGGAGTAAGACAGGAAGTAAACAGGTACTATATGGGTATGCAATCCTATAGAAGAGAGTTCGCGTATGCAACAGGTATAGGAGCTACAGCATAGTAGAAAACACATCTAGGTTATTTATTCTGTCTACTTTTTATGAGGTAACTTTTTTGAATTGGTCGAAATGTTGATTGGTAGAGGCGAAACACTACTTTCCTTTCTCTTCTTCGATGGGAGTGAAATGGACTTCGGTACATCATTAATGGATGTTAGTACGTCTGGTACGGCTTCCCAAGTAGACTCCTCTCTGAAGAACTTTTGCGAAATCTTTTTTATGGAATTCGATGGAACCCAATCAGCGACGTAGTTGGATTTGATGTAGGGTCTTCTATCAGATTTTGAAACGCGAACGACCTCAACAGAATTTGTTTCGTTCTCGTTCTCGTTCGAAAGTGGAATCGATTTGTTACATCGATAATCGCTTGCAGTAGCTCCCTTACTAGAACATGCACTTGATCTATACAGTCTTCTTTGTTTTCGAGCTCGCATCGAGCTGTACGCTCTATCTTTCCTTGGTGGAATTTCCGATCCCATCGGAGTTCGTTTTGGCTTATCATCTTCTCCCTGGGGAAAGTTAAAGGGGTCATCATCAGTCATATAATCACTGTCAGGGGGGAGGGTAGAAACGTATGATTCGCCAGTGTCGGATGTCTGACTCATATCTCTGTTATATCTAGGATTGTTTCCACTTGCTCCATTCTTCTCGTCCAATTTTGATTCCTCAGTTGCTTTTTCAGAAGCTGAAAAATTCGAAAATTGGGTCAAAATTTCATTTCCTCGTTGAGAATTAGAGGAGGAGCACGATGAACTAGACTTTGCGTTGTAGTCAGCTGATATTGTCACTCCTGTTTCTCTACGAGGTGCTTCTTTCCTTGAGATTTCACTCGGGTGGGGTGCACCAAGATGACTTTCAAGTTCTTTCAACCAACGTGGTTTTCTCTTTGGAAGTGGTCGAGGTAGCTCTTCTACCTTCGTTTGGTTTGCGTTTTCGTTTTCGTTTCCCTGTACGTAGGGCACGAAGGTTTCTTTCGTCTTGGGATCGACCGTGCTAGATGTGGATAATAAAGAAGCATTCCTGTAGTTAACAGTCCGTTGTTTCTTGCTTCCACGACAGTCCTGAAATGAAGTGTCATGTTCTGTAACACCATCTTGATTCGGGTCGTTCAGTGCAAGATCTCCATTAACGTAAACTACATTCTCGAAAACACCAACTTGATCAACAGGTTCACTCTGATTCGACGCTCCTTCTGTTGAATTGGTATTGTCTTGTTTAGAAAGTTCACATGGTCTCTCTTCATGGAATGACCGTTCGCTAGATCTTTTTATTGGACCCTGGTATGGTTTATCTTGGGAAGCAATATCGTCACCGTAGTTCTGTGGGTTTGCTACTGACTGGTCAACTGTAGTAGGTGACATCAATGCTCTTTGATTGTGTTTCGAGCTTTTCTCGTGCAAAACTATGCCATACCTCTCATTCGACAGGTAGTTATCCCTGAGCACATTTCCATCGTGGAACGCTGATTTTTGATTATTGTGTGGCTGCATGGTAGAGCCTGGTTTATACATGAAGCCGTTGGTCGTTATGGACTTATTTAATGAAGAGTTGTCAGTAAGAACTTCATCCATTTCAGCATTTGGACTCTCACGTGATCTGTGATCTTTGAGCAAGTAGTTTTTAGTCGTAGATTCCAGATTAATCGGTGCTTCTGTCTTTTCATTCGAACTTTTCGAGATCCCTTCAGCAGTACCCAATACTTCCGATGATAAATGTGTCGTCTTCGGTAACTCTACCGAAGTGGTGGTGACACGATTTTGACCGTCTATATTGGATGGGAATGCAGATCCTAAAGATGCACCCGTGCATGTTCCTTCAGTCTCGATACAACTGTTAGCAGACAAATTGTTTTTAGTGCGTTGCAAATCGATGGTAGTCCCCACGTCCATGATACCAACTTTGGTTGGTGCATCATCGTGCGCCACGGCTAGATGATCGTTATTTGAATCGAGATGCTCTTCCTTTGTTTCTTCCTTCCCTCTTTCTTCTTCATTGTCTTCGTTGTTGTTGGAATTGTCGCCACCACTGCGACTGTGATTAATGATATTGACGCCGTCGTCGTGTACTCTTTGGTGAGAAGCCATTCTGAAGCCATCCACCAAAACCGTTCCGAGATTCACTTGTTCTACTTTCTCTATAGTTTCTTCGATTTCCTGCAGCTTATGACTATAGTGATAGTCATATTCCTGCTCGTAATTACTTCCCTCATCATTATCACTTCTTTCTTCTTCATCCTCGTCCTCTTTGTTTTCGTTGGCGACGCCCTCATTCGAGTTTATTTCTTCTTCGTGCTCTTGCCCTTGCTCTTGCTCTTCCTCTTCCTCATCGGTGGATTCGTCAGATTCTGTTTCTGGAGCTTCACTATGCTCATGTTCATGTTCATGTTTATCTTCATCTTCATCTTCATCTTCATCTTGTTGGTTTGTAACAGCATCCATTGCATCTCTCGGTGATAACAATGCTTGTTCCGACAATAAAGTTCGTTTAAATAGAGTTCCAACAGCTGTTGATATCATCATAATAAATGTACAAATAAAAACGTCGATGTAACCACGAAAATAATCATGAGAATCGTCGTTGTCGTCGTTGTTCTTGCCAGTATTTTCTCTTCTTGAGTCCAAACCGTCCGAGTGTAATACAGACGTAGGTGATTGATATAGATCTCCACAACGCCGCTGTTGGCGGTAATTCAGGAGCACCTTAGCTACTGGATCAATGGTCGGTCGGGAATGAGCCCTTCGAGGTAGAGTAGCTAATCTTCGCGTCAATAGAGTCTTCGTCGCGTTTTCGTCACTTCGAATATCGTCTTCGTATTGGGACCTTTTGTATGACGAGATATTCGACATTGTAGCCATCGTCCCACAATTCTTCGTCAGGCTAACAATAAATGTTCTTGCGGCAGAGGACGGTGATGGCGAAGGTGACGATGGCGATGAAATAGAGGAAGTCGAAGTGTCGTAGCGCTTCAGGGGAATTATAAAAGTACAATTCGCAGTCCCCGACCAGTGGATCGTCCTTTCCCGTAACGACTGCGGAGTGATACTATCCACATCACCGTTATCGATTGGATCCTTCTCTACCTCTTTCGTCTTGTTCCATCTCAAAGGAACACGCTGAAAATATGACGATGACGAAGAAGAGGGCTCGTCGTTGTTGGAACTAACTGTAATTTCCACTACGGACACGGTCCAAAAGATGTTGTTATTCTTTTCATGATATCTACCCGTACTCATCCCGCACTCGTCGCAACGTTGTTTATCATTACCGATGTGATCGTCCATTTCTCTATTGGTATTACTACGAGACAAATATGTGCTTGTTGTACTCTCCTCATCTTCCACAAGAACTGAGATCAAAAGTAAGCCGTGCTGGTTGGAACGAATCGCCATATTTCTGTTATTGTTATTGTTATTGTTGATGTTGCTGTTAATGCTGTTAATGCTGTTAATGCTGCTGATGATGGTGGTGGTGGTGGTGGTGACAGTGGTGTCATCGCTACCAACTTCTTTCATTGTGGACGACAATGGTACGGATGTGCTCAGACGATCGTAGTTACCTATAGTAGGAATATTGTAATGCTCTCCTCGATCGCTACTTCTTTTTGTAGAGACGAGGATCTCATTGCGACGAAGATCATTGTGCGTGATTGTAGCTGACTTAGATAATGAGCAACACAAAGAGAGAATGAAAAAGACAAGACGCCAGTATCGAGACGACCCGAACATCTGCGCAACTACTGGTTCGTCAACATTGCTATGCTTTGAAATCATATTGTGTCTCGTTCGTCTGTTTGTTTGTCTGTTTGTTGTTTGTCTGTTTGTCTGTTTGTCTGTTTGTTGTTTGTTGTTTGTTGTTTGTTGTTTGTTGTTTGTTGTTTGTTGTTTGTTGTTTGTTGTTCATGATGATTACTGTGAGATATGGAGTTTATCAGTGATTTATGTTGAAGATGGCGTCATTTTCGAATTTGAAATTCGAAAATGCTATCAAGCAAACTCGTACGCTCATTGCTCCACACCGTGGAAAAACAAGCAACAATAAAATAGGAGCTACTACTTCAAGTACTGTACAATTATTAGGCATTGTACGAAGAAGACATTATTGATTTCTTCAATCACACTTTCTTGTACAATTGAAGAGGATCATTTCAGACAAGAAACTTAATTTAATTTAACTCATTGATTTACTATGTGATGTATATATATATGTATATATATATATATTTATTTATTGGTCTAGATAATTTCTTAAGCTGAGATCCAAAGAGTGTATATCTACTGTACCTAGTCACAACTGGTAGGTAGCATTGCTTTATAAATAATTCAATGTGTGAAGACTCGAAATAGCTGAGTCATGGCATCCTCTCACAATGCGCATTGGTTTGCTTTTATCAGATCAGATCTCTACATTTTACTATATCATTATTGACATGCTCATTTCTTTATGAGCATGTCAATAATAATCTGCGTTTGGACTTCATTTAATTAGTTTTCTTCAAATTCATTAGAACGATTTATTCTCTCTGTTCCTACACTGACATACACACACACACACACACACACACAAAATTCACAAATGGGCAGACATAAAATTCCACTCAGTGATGATGATAATGTAATGAGACAGGTTGCTACTGTTAAATGGAACTTGAAGTACCTAGTTAAAGTTACAGATTTATCTGTGAATTTTTCCAAACAGGCATGTTCAAAACTGATATCGTATTAGATGGACTTGTTCTCATCCCATTGCTGTAGCCATTATCTTGGTTTGAACATGATAAATATTATGATTTTGATTCAACAGTCATCTTGTATCAAATATAGTATGTATATGGATGGGGAAGAGCATATCCACTTTGGCACTCTCCAAGTACAGACCCAGCATTCTGATGGTAACCATAAGTTTTTGAAGAGCAATCAGAGGAGATGATGTCAGACTGTGAGTGACTATCCAGAAGCAAAGAGGAAATCTACAAAAACAAACAAAGAGACAGAGCCTATATGCACCCTCCTTGCCACTTGGGAATCGGATCATCCTTCATATGGGACACACTTGTTGCTCATATATTTGAACCCCAGAGCAAGCTGTTTCAATTGCTCAAAGAGGAGCAGAGATAATCAATGTAGGAGATCTTTTGTTGTGTCATGTCAATATCCTATTGTGCTACTACCACCACATTCAGTCAGGCTTGTATCGGGATCCCGGCTTTTAGACAGTAGCAGGGTTGATTATACTGCAATGACCAGTAAGGATTACCTTCAATTTGTCCAGAGGATAGAAAAATTGTGTGGTGGTGGGGACGGCATTAATTAGATGGTAACATATTTATAAAAAAGAGAATATGAAGATGAAGGACTATACATTTCATTATTGCTATTTGGTGATGATGCATGCCACCTCAATGATATTTATGGGATCAAAGAAATTTTGGCACATCAGAGAAATGATTCAGCTCTTCCTCTTTGTTGTCTTATGTTTTCAGCAAGAAGATGAAACCCAGATTCAAGTTTAGAAGAAGCAATGTAAGAATGTGCGTGGTTCACAAATGGGTGAAGATGTAATATTCCAAGTCTTCAGGAAATAGCCTTTGGTCCTGATTGTGGTTATCAGACACCATCTCTATTATTTAATTATTTCTGAATCATGGCCAGGTAATGTTGGTGCAGTTACCTGGTGCTTTTGATATCCCTTCACTTTTAGGAGAGGGAAGAAAAGCTGCTGAAGCCAATAAACACAATTAAACTGAAATTCTGATGAAAGGATAGAAGGATACCTTCACAAGATATTGAAATTGCTTAGCGCAATTATTGACATTCTTTCTCAGTCAAAAGAGACTGAATGTTTGTATGAAGCGAACCATAAGTTTTGATAGATACAACTCTTGGTCTTTCATCTCAATCACATACTAACACAATCTATTTTGTTCTACCAATTTAATTGAAGGAATTGCTTAATAACTCTATTTTATTATCTAGGTATGTTTTTTTTTAAAGATCTTCCTATGCTAAGATCGTCGGGAACAATGCATTAGCTATCAATCGTTTCTCTAGTCCTCTACTTTATTCGAATCTTCACACTAGATTGAGGAATCATCAAAATTGTAATACATGTTGAATGTTTTCTCGAGGAAGTCACCAAAAAGCATATTATGAGTATAGCGTTTGGAAAGTGACGGTACACGCGAAGATCGTGATGTACACGCGAGGTTTGTAGACGATTGGCCCGGCGGAGTTGCCAATCGGTATGTCGGTGGTGTGTCGATGAAACATGCCAATGAGGTTCTGGCAAAGTTTGGCGATCCCCTGACACAATGTGGAGTAGCAATCACTGCACCACCTGTAATAATTTGTGTACATTCTCCAATTTGAATTCCCATACAATCCATAGGTAGTTTGACCTGAAGAACTTGATCTTTACGATCGACAACATAAAGACCAGCGATATTACTAGGAGGATCCGGAAGAATTGTTCCATTGGGTTCCATCCACAGGCCACCAGATAAACATGTGAGAAACCCTGAATCATTATGCCATCCAATCCACGAATCATCTGTTGCATTAGGCGTTGATGCTTCCTTCTGATCCTCACCAGGTAATGGATAGTAGTAGAGCAGTCTACCTTTAACCTTCTCTGTATTCGCCAAAGTTTCATACAGTGATTGGGGTGGGTACGATTTATTTACAGAGTGTGCATATGTATCGATGTGTGAACACAATTCGACTGCAACGGTTTTCATCATAGATCCAAATTCTTTACATGCTTGTTCAAACGTCGGAAGACTTTCCTTCTTCGGCCATCGATTACAAGGATATGATAGCGGGAATTTATTTCTTTCCTCTTCAGTTCCAGGTACATCGATGATGGGGTTGTAATAGTATGATGCCTTGTTAATATCTGGTGTATCGTTCTTAAGTTTTTCTTTTCCGTGACTCCAACCTGAATTCCACAGTGTTTCTGGATCTTCTAAATCATTAAGCTCTTTCTGAGGCAAGTGAGCCAGCGAATGTGAGAGTGACAATAGATTTCGCTTTGCATCGACAAAGCCTGGTACATTTCTTATGCCAATTATCCCAACACCCTCTTTACCGAAAGCCATCTCAATTTCCTCCTGTATATTAGTTCCCGTTGACGACAAGTCTTTGTAGTCCACAATGACTAACCTTGCTATCCCCTGATTTGTTTCCGACATACTTTTGAAGAAAAGTAAAAGGTTGTCTATGATTAAATGTGTCGATTGGATCGTGTTCTATGGTAGATGGTTTGTTTTTTTGTAGTGATTTTAAGTTTATGATATGAAATTGATGTTGTAACTTAACTGTACCGTGGAGTTCATCACAACAAAGTTTTTCGTTTCAGTCCTGCACATCATTTGAAATCAGATGTTGTACATACCGTGGAGGAGTTCATCACAAAGTGGTTTCGTTCCAGTCCTGCTTGTCATTTGAAATTCGAGTCGAATGAGTCACATGGAGAAAAGAAAATAAACAAAGCAAACAAAGCAATCATCATAATTAATTACATCTTATTGTTGAATGTTACAGAACTGTTTGGCAGATGGTGCAAATGAAATGTTGCATGATAATGATAGGAAATTAAAGAGAACTGTGTCTCCGTGCATGTAAATTGTGGTGTATCATCTCCTACAATATATTTTCTTTAGTACCATGCATTATAAAAAACAAAAAATGGTATCTAATAGGCCGGTTTTCCTTAATCAAATGGTATGACAGTAGCTAAGTGTGTGGTTTTGTCCAAACTTTTTGATACTTGTACCCTGCTAATGTCTTGTATGCAATCTAGGCAGCTAGCTAGTAAACAGATGTATTGTATATGTGATGGAAAGAAATTCGGCAAGATTTTCCTTGAAATTCACCATCAGCTTTTTGGATGGCAGAATGACATATCCCCAAGCATTACCATTCCACTATGAGCACACCATAATTAGTATACATAATTATCTTATATTACTACAGTACTATACTACCGTAATAATACAATTAATTAATTGTAGAACATAACCACCATTGTTGTTATGTGGCGGTTGGTCATGCGCGAATGAAAAAATTCAAACTGTAATTTCTACAATTACCGTATTGTAGACCGTTTTTTTTTTCAACACGTCCTGATAGAACTTTAACGCCGCAGACGAAACAAAGAAGTAAAGTACAGTAACAGAAAAAGAAAACGTATTGCTAGACGAATAACCAAAATAATTATCTATCAGACTCACTTCAGCAACTAACTACTACTTGTTGAATTCCCCAACTATGTCTGCAGAAATCACGAAAGAAGAGGCTGAGAAGGTCATTTCAGAAGAAGTTGATGATGATGATTTTAAGGATGCTGTAGAGGAGGAAGAAGTTCCCGATGGGAACTTCCCCGTTACTGTGGAAGAAATGTCAATTATCCGTGCGGAACTAGCGTGTGAATTTCCAGAGGATTATAGTTATCTAAGCGATGCGTACGTTCTATCTGTAGCCTCTAAACCCTACTCGAAAGATCCCACTGTTCGACGACCACTCGAGGTAAGGATGAATACCAAAGAGTAGCTTTTGAGTCAGTCATAGCTCCGAAGAGAAATTAATTGCCATCGGAATCATTATTTTATTGCTGCGTGCATGGTCTATCGGCGTATTAGTATGTTTGATTGGTGTTGTTTGTTAAAATATCTAAGTGTAAGACTCAACCGGATCATATCTTGTTTGCTTTTTCATTCTAAATAACTAAATGTGACGGATATTAAAGTACTCTATGGAAAAATTGAATCATGTCATGCAGTGGCGTGCTGAAGCGGGAGCGCCCGATATGATCGACTTGATTGCATTGGCCAATGGTCCAGAATCGGCCCCCGAAGCTATTGAAAATCCAGAACAGTTGATCAAAGCCAAGGCGATGGTTTATTCGCTAAATTATGGATCGATGTATTGGCACGGTATCACTAAAGATGGGCGGCCAGTGTTGTGGCTTCGAACTAATCGTAAACCATGGTATCCTGATGTAGATGCCGAAGTTAATGCCCTGATCGTCATGGCTGATGCTGGAATCCAATGCATGCCAGAGGGAGTTACCGACTTTATCTGTATCTCGGAATCATCCTATCCTCCACCACCAAATCCTACTTTTATGATCAAGATGCTTAAAGCATTGGTAAAAGGATACCCAGACCGCTTGAATGTGTTAATGTCTGCTCCCGTGTCGAGCATTATCCAGTTCGTAATGAATCTATTGCTTCCATTAATGCCCGGAAGATTGGCGTCTAAGGTTGTTCTGCTTGATGTCGAAGGAATCAAGTCAGATCTAAAAGAATTGCTGTACAATGGTGAAGAAGATATCCCTACCTTCTTTGGAGGTTCTTGCAACCACGATGAATTTTATCCAGACGAATCATACTGTGAAAATCGAGGCCAGGGAACTTTAAAGTTCGACTGGTATGGAATGGTGGAAAGACTCGAAAATGCCAAAAAGGAATTTGAGGCAAACAAATAGTGTATGACTAGTTGAGGGACAATGCTCTAAGCATTTTGTGTTAATATGGTGCAACATGAAATGTATATAAAATTATCAAAAATATTATGCATACCAGCAGAATTGAATTAACTGTATTAGAATGATCTATGCACCATACTATTGTGCACGTTTTTAGTGATTAGGCTAGGTACCATGTCAGAACTTTCATACTAACATTACTTTGCCCAACTACAACTTGCTACAACACCTTATTTATAAACTTGCAAAAGTTTGGCTCAAAACATTTCTAAGAAAAAATGTATCACTAGATCCAACAAGATAAAGAGGTGCTATTCCAGATAAATGGGTACATCATTGTTTAGGTATTTTTCATGAAGTAGACTAACTGTTCCGTCAAATTGTTAAGGCTTGTGAGCTTGCACACTATTGGCACCTGTTGAAAAAAGTACTCAACAGACCCATAATATATGGTGTTTCTTTTCCTCCCCTTGACCCCCTTGACTAGAAGTTAGTATATCCTGGAAAGTTTTGACGGCAAATGACCTTAAGTAAAATGTCAGAATCTGAACACATTTATTTGTGTTTATTTTCTGTCCAGAGACCATGATCAAAATGCAGAAATCTCATGGATCAGATCCTGCCTTAACTTTTTGTGGGACTACCAACTTCTAGATGTGATATGTATAGTAATATTTGTGATTTTGTCATTTAATCTACTATACAGTGTAGATATCAGTTCTCTGTTGACTGTTGTTGTACTGTATCTTGGCTGTAGGGCTACTAGTACTACACATGGCATACTGTATGCTTTGAATGCATTTTGCGTGCCATAAAAAAAGTACTGTACTACTTGTAATACAATGAGTACGTATCTAGTGTACTGTATAATAGTATGCTTGACTATGAGAAAACGTACGATGATACCTTTCTTTCGTTAAGTTTCTTCGTCGATCTATTTTTTGCTTTTTCGACTTTCGAACTTGTCGATTGTGTGTCAAGTTAACGTTCTTTACTCAATGCGATTTCAAAGCTCATGTCGAAGGCCTGCTATAGTACAGTATTATTCGTTCACTTAGTTTACTTCCTTGGTTTTAATCATCTATAGATTCACATTCATTTTAGTGTCTTCGAAACAATGGAAAGACTTCACCAGCTTATGCGAGGTATGCCTGGAGGGGGTGGTTTAGGAGGCGGTGCCGGATCTGATTCACCGACCCCCGATTGTGCCGAAAAAGTGCACGTTTCCTCTCTTGCGTTGTTGAAAATGCTCAAGCATGGACGAGCTGGAGTCCCAATGGAAGTTATGGGCTTAATGCTCGGTCAGTTTGTTGACGATTATACCATCAATTGCGTCGACGTCTTTGCAATGCCTCAATCGGGAACATCTGTGAGTGTAGAGGCTGTGGATCCTGTCTTTCAAACCAAAATGTTGGATATGTTGAAGCAAACGGGACGACCAGAAATGGTGGTTGGATGGTACCATTCGCATCCTGGGTTTGGATGCTGGCTATCATCAACTGACATCAATACTCAATCCTCGTTCGAGGCTCTCAATAGTCGAGCGGTTGCACTGGTGGTGGATCCTATTCAATCCGTGAAAGGGAAGGTTGTCATTGATTGCTTCCGTTTGATCAATCCACAACTTATGATGCTCGGACAAGAACCACGTCAAACGACGAGTAATATCGGCCATCTTCAGAAGCCATCCATTCAAGCACTCATACATGGTCTCAATCGTCATTATTATTCCATTGTTATTGATTATCGCAAGAACGAGCTCGAGGAGCAGATGTTGATGAACTTGCACAAGCGTAATTGGACCAGTGGCCTCTCACTTGAAAAGTTCGAAGATCACCAACAATCGAATGAAAAGGTAGTTGAAAAAATGCTGAAACTCACTACTGATTACAATGAACGTGTTAAGCAAGAAGAAGGAAAGACCTCCGAACAAATCTTGGTTGATAACGTGGGAAAGATCGATCCAAAACGGCACCTTGAAACTTCAGTAACAGATCTAATGAGCTCGAATATAATCCAATGCTTGGGTACAATGTTGGATACTGTAGTATTCTAGAACAATTTTACAGCCTTGAGCTACTTTTTAATTCTGATATCTAATGCAAATAAAAACGTATCTTTTATATTAGATTCCACCTTCGAACATAACTCGTATTTTTGACATGCTTTCTAAACATCTGACGATGACTGCGAAGGAAATGGAATACGACAAAGATCCAGCGGAAAGATGAACCATTTCAGGTTATACTATTCCCGTTGTTACCTCTCCTACAGGATATAGTGTCTACCTATTTCCTTCTTTATTTTCTACTGATACAAGTAACTTTAATTTAATTGTTAGTGGGAACGTTGGTGTTGATGAGTTAATTACAATGCATGGTCTTGATGCACACTCATAAAATATATATAATATATAATATAATTTATGTACGAAATATAAAAATTCCAAGTTGTTGCCTAGCTTTTAATTTTCAATTCCAAAATTGCTGCTTCCAGTGATCTAAAAAAATTATGTACTACATTTGTAATTTTTGGTGTATTCTTTCACATATTATGTACATTATAAATTCACATTGGTACTGTTATCTTTTCACTTTTTGACTCTACATGACAGTATTTTTTTCCAACAGTTGTGCTGTAGTATAAGATCACGTGACTTCTTACGTACACACAACTAAAGATAATCTCAACTGTTCTAGTAATACAATTGTGTACTCAATCTACTCTTTTCTAAGGAACATATATATGCTTGGCTTATCTGAAGATCTCATTCTTGGCCATCTATTTTGAGCACAATACAAAGAAGAAGTAGCCAGAACAGTGGGTTTATACGGCTGTAAGTTGTCATATCTGTGACTGATTATTATTGTGTCTATATTGCCATTGTATCGGCATTGTATCATCATTTTATTTTATCTTATTTTATTAATTCAGACAATATTGTGTCATGTTGTTGATCTGTTGTTGAGATGTAATAAATTTAATATAATAATACAATTTAATTTAATTTGATTTAATTTTTGGACCATTACAAAGTAAAAACCAATTTGATGACCAACTTGATTCAATTGATTTGATTGATTTGGTATAGCATGATTAGACGACATGGTAATAAAAACAACAACAACATAAAATAATAACAACAACAACAGCTGGTCAAGGTAGGGAGTATATTGATCATACTGCTCATCATGTGCAACGCCACATGCACAAGATGCTGATGCTGATGCTGCTGCTGATGCTGCTGCTACTGAAGATGGGCAGGGGGGGGGGGGGAGAGATAGATAGAGAGATTTTGCCACTGTGTTAAGCAAGTATCCAAATATTCTTCATATATTGTGGAAATAATATATGAGTTTGGTGTAAATAGGTGAGGATATGCCAAAAATCTGCTTAGAACTACACTTTGCGAAAATGAGGACATGATGCTACTAAACACATGTGTACATTATGATGCATGGTAGTAGTAGGAAGGTATTTTTGAACAAGGGTATCTGAAATGGTATTGCATGGATGTGTTGACTATGAGAAAATGGAGAGAAGGTATGCGTGTGTATAGCAGCAGTCATTCATTATGCTGTTGTTATTACTACAAAAATCTTATCAGCAGTTAAAAAAGGACAGACAACAAATTGTTGGATGGGTAACGGTTCCCTCAAGCTTTGCTTTTGAATCTAGCTCCTTTTTGTGATTCTATACATCATTATTCTATGAATTGGGCAGCATTTTACTAAGTTGATTTTTTATGCTTATGCCCGAATGCGTCCGTCACTCACACATTTTGATGCCGGAGTATGTGTATGTGTCATGCCACTCCCTACCGTACAGTACTCGTACTACCGTAGCAGCTAAAATCTAAGATCCGATGTCGGTGAATTTTAAATTTCATCTCAAGCAACGTTCGAACGTACTAACTACCGGTAAATTCGAAAATACGTTGCGTTACATCGTTTTGTTTACTGTATTGCTTATTATTTTTTCTATCAGAAGACAAGAATAAGAGAAGTTGATCATAATCAGTAAATCTCAAATTTGTCATCATGGCGTTTTCGATTCATACACTCCGTTTGTCGTTAACGGCAGCAACCCTCATTTGGTTCTCTGTCTTCCTGCTAGAAAAATGTGAAGCTACCACTGTCAGCTTGACGGGTGGGCCTTATTCTTCGCACAGCCGTCGATATGGTTTTGGCCTATCGAGAAGCCAGAAGGATTCGTCGCATTCGTCTGCCGCTCTACTAGATGGCTATGTAGAAAATGATTACTACAAGGAAGTAGAGAATTGTGGTGTACGTTCCTTGCTAAAATGTTCCTGTTCTATTGCAATAAATAGATGACGAAAGTCAGAAGCCATTCTATTCGTTTGGTAACCTGCTCTACCAAAATCTCACATATTCTTTTTTCCTTTGAACCTCTGGTACTATCATAGTTGGCAAAAAATTTGGTGCGTCGTCTCTACTGTATTGCCTTGTGGTCGGTCAGATCGAGTGGCAACTGTACAGCTTAACTGTACAGCTTAAAGCTATAATTTCATTATTGTTCACATATTTTTTTTAACAATTTTTGCTTGTTATTTATGTTCGAACAGGTACGAGGTGCATTCCTACGAATTCTTTCTGACTTAAGTGGTGGAACGCCTCTAGAGTCAATAAAATGTCGCGTCACTGTTACCCAAGAGTAAGTTATATTTTTTCTCTCTTTTTTTAAGCGAATGAAACGACATGGCGTATATAGCATCATTTGATTCCTCAATTATTCGTTATTACCAAACTAATCCTTTTCATATCCATTATTATACTATCAACTATCATCGTTCCTTCATCAACTAAAACTAAACAGCAACATGTTCCAGGCTTATCATAATATAGTAAATAAAGGTGGATTCGGTGCACTGTGGTCAGGAACTCCCTCACGTACGGTAGAAGGTGCTCTCCTTGGTGCATTTTTCATTCTTGGATCCACAGCTGCCAAGAAACAAGTACTGGCGATGGGAGGAGGTAATAATCTTGCTGCTTTAGCAGGCGGCACGGTTGGTGGTGTGATGCAGGCCGTTGTTATGACACCAGCAGGAATGATCTTCACGAGCCTCAACGTTAATCAAGGAAAAAAAGGATACGAGAACGACAATGCTATACCGTAGCGAAACGAATTATTAAAGAAAAAGGTGTTAAGGGATTATTCTATGGCGGTGGTCCCATGTGTCTTCGTCAGGCCTCAAACTGGTCTTCGCGTTCTTTGTTTACAGAAATTGCTCGCACCAACTTGAAAATGTCACAATATGGAATAATCGGGGAGGTACGTATTCATTTGTTACGTTACGTTACGTTCGTTCATTATGTGTTTTTGGAATGTTTTATGCATGCGTTTGCGTGTGAGAATGATTCGTTTACTTCTTGAAAGTATAGACAAACACACCAACCATCCAAAAAAATGTGCGTTCTGATACTTCTCTTTCTCTCTCTATCTGCTTCTTCTGTACAGATTGGATCTGGCGTTATTGGCGGCCTTGGAAGTTGTTGGAACACTCCCATTGAAACAATCCGAGTCAATATGCACAGAGATATAAGCATGGGAAAGGAAAGCGGATCATTTGGGCACTACTGGAGTAAAATCAAGGAAGAACAGGGAGTTGTTGGTCTTTTTCGTGGTGTGAGCCCAAGAGGAGTACAAGCTATTTGGCAAACAGTCTTCATGGTTGTAGTACCAAACGTTATGGGAATATAAAAGAAGACAACTCATTTAATATTTGGTCATTAACATAGCTGAAATTGAAATTGAAATTAAAGCTAGAAGAAGATCAGGATCAGGATAGTAACGTTAATCATTTAAAACTTCTTTAATACATGGATTGAGACAGTACCGACTCCGTGTATCAATTGTGAATAGAAATTCATTTGCACAGTAGTTTGCTCCTAAGAGAATAGTCATTCCGCTAGTAATCTGTTAACAACAATCCATCATACGTTTAGTCCAAAAGAATATTATTATGTTGATCTTGTGGTGGTTGAATCTATAGTGATGTTCTACCATGCAAAACTAGTTACACAAACACCCACATCATGTCTTGTTGCATCCAAGAGTACACTTTTTCAGTGGAATAAGCTGCTCAATTAAATCATTTACTAGACCAGTGGTAAAAGGCTAGGTTGCTACAAAACAGAATACAAATAAATAGTAATAATATAAGTTCATAGAGCATGATTAACAAGCTAATGCATAAGTAGTTGTTAAATCCAACATAGTATTGGTGTGTGTGTGAGATGATAATATGTTCTTGCAAAGGTTTGTTGGAATAAAAGCTCCGGATAGGTCGATTATGGCTACTATGGCTGTCCTACCAGCCAGGCTGTTCACCCTTTTGAATATCAAGGTAGTCTTCTGACCAACACCATGACATCTCCGGACCCCACACTATTCATATGTGTTGGTCTTCCAATCTATCGCTATTGTTATTGGCAATACCTCAATTGGTTCAAATGCAAAAGTAGTTATTAAAACTGAACACACTAACTTGCCTACTAGTACCTTATTATATTATGATGACAAAAAGCCAAGGCAAAAGGATTCCCTCCACAATGACACAACTGACATTCAGTATTGTAATAGTATGGATGTTTGCCAATGTTCCTTCCCCCTACAATTGTAGCCTCCTCGCGCTTCCCCAAATTCTATGAGTCCAGTGAGTCGAGTCGTACTACAAAGAATAGAGGATTCACAACCACAGGATGAAAGAAGTCGTCCGTGGTGCACAACCACACAAAGAAGATCAACAAATATTTTTTTCTTCTTTCAACGTGTGCGTGCAGGCCAGTTTACAGGCGTGTTTGTTGCTAACTCTTGACATGCAGCATTATCAACAGGTTCTGTAAACGCTGTACAATTGTAGTCACAACTCAATTGAAGAAATAGAAAAGAGAGGTTAAGCAACCATGGTAAGGAAAACTTTCTCGCATACGACATATGATACTGAGACTGTTCGCCAGTATTTATTCGTTGTTGTCTAGGATCAGACGATGCTGATAGTGCATGTGAAGCAGGATTGATTTTAAAATGTTGCGTACGATATTAAGATTCAACCAAGGAATCTTTTGTTTTGTTTCATTGTCCCGATTTTTCCGTCAACTTGCCTTCGTGGTTGGTTGTATAGATTGATATAATCACTTCGATGTGTATGTTCTCCAAAAGACTTCACCACACGAATTACCATGTACCTTCAATATTTATTTCTGTACTATTGGTGTATCATCAATCAACGAACATGTTTCATTTGCACGGCTATTTGGGTGCTATTGTTTTGAGGTTTTTAATTGTTATTTATTCTCCTCTACTTGTTTGTTGTTTATTGGTGATCTTTCATTTGTACACTAAATGTCAGCAACTTTTTCTTACACATCCTTCCAACTTTTATCACTTTTGCGACTATCTCAATGATTACAAACTTGCCTTGGCATGAATTAACAGGTCAACTTTACCGTCGAACAAATGAGGTCCATTATGGACCTCAAGCACAATATCCGTTCTATGTCGGTGATTGCCCACGTCGAGTGAGTTCAATTACTTTTTTTTTCTTGACACTTGTATCGCTATCTATCTTTGACGTATGTTTAGTTTTGCGTTCTATTTTCTCATCCATTGTTCTTTTGCTCGATCTCCAGTCACGGTAAAACAACCTTGACTGATTCCCTCGTTCAAAAGGCTGGAATTATTTCGTCTAAGGCAGCTGGTGGTGCCCGTTACACTGATACTCGTGCTGATGAAGCCGAGCGTGGTATTACAATCAAATCTACCGGTATCTCCATGTTTTTCGAGTACGAAATGGGGGCAGGAGAAGCCGCTGGTCTTAGTGCGGAAGAGCTCGCTGAACTCAAACAAAATATTGCTGACAAACTCGATGATGAACAAAATGTCCAAATTTCTGAAAGATCGTATCTTATCAACCTTATTGATTCTCCAGGTCACGTTGATTTTTCCTCCGAAGTAACCGCCGCTCTTCGTGTAACAGATGGTGCCTTAGTTGTCGTTGATACTATTGATGGTGTTTGCGTTCAGACAGAAACTGTTCTCCGTCAAGCTTTGGCCGAACGTGTGAAACCCGTTCTGATGGTTAACAAGGTCGATCGTGCGCTTCTTGAACTTCAGTTACCTGCCGAAGAGCTCTACCAAGCTTTCTGTCGTGCAATTGAGTCGGTCAATGTTGTTGTCGCCACGTATAACGACGAGGGACTCGGTGACGTTCAGGTCGATCCTGTCAAAGGAACTGTTGCCTTCGGTTCTGGTCTTCATCAGTGGGCTTTCACACTAAAGAAGTTCGGAAAGACTTATGCTGCAAAGTTTAATGTCCCAGAAGAGAAGATGGTCGCCAAGCTTTGGGGAGACTGGTACTTCGATGCCGGACGATCTGTCTGGACAACTACCGACAAGGGAGGTACTCTTGAGCGTGCCTTCTGTCAATTCATTGCCACACCCATCACAACTCTTTTCGAGGCTGTCATGGCAGAGAAGCACGGAAAGGTAAAGAAGATGTTGAAGGCCATTGGTGTTGAACTCAAGGGTGAAGAAAAAGAATACACCGGAAAGCAGCTCTTGAAACGTGTCATGCAAAAGTGGCTTCCTGCTGGTGACACTGTGTTGGAGATGATTGTTTTGCATCTTCCATCACCTGTCAAGGCCCAAGCCTACCGTGTTGAAGGTCTTTATGACGGTCCGTTGGATGACCAAACTGCCACTGCTATTCGTACTTGCGATACCTCTGATGGTGCCCCCATGTGTATGTACATTTCCAAGATGATCCCAACGTCCGACAAAGGACGTTTCTATGCATTCGGTCGTGTCTTCTCCGGAAAGATTGCCACTGGACAAAAAGTTCGTATCATGGGTCCAAACTATGTCCCAGGAAAGAAGACTGAACTTTGGGTCAAGAATATTCAACGTACTGTTATTATGATGGGAAAATACACCGAACAAGTATCTGATATCCCTGCCGGAAACACTTGTGCCTTGGTTGGTGTTGACCAGTACTTGCTCAAGTCTGGAACTATCGCTACTGCCGATGATGCCCACTGTATTAAGACAATGAAGTTCTCTGTGTCGCCTGTTGTTCGTTGTGCCGTCGAACCTAAGAACTCCGCCGACCTTCCTAAGTTGGTTGAGGGTATGAAGCGATTGGCTAAGTCCGATCCGATGGTTCTCTGTACCACTGATGAATCAGGTGCTCACATTATTGCTGCATCCGGAGAACTCCACTTGGAAATCTGTTTACAAGATCTTCAACAGGATTTCATGGGAACAGAGGTTAAGATTTCTGATCCTGTTGTTTCTTACCGTGAGACATGTCAAGCAAAGTCATCTGTAACTTGTCTTGCCAAGTCGGCCAACAAACATAATCGTCTCTTCCTTGAAGCCGAACCAATGTCACCTGAACTTTGTGTTGCTATTGATGATGGTGAAGTCAACGCTCAAACCGATTCCAAGACATTAGGCCGTCAACTTGCCGACGATTTTGGTTGGGATGTTACTGAAGCCCGTAAGATTTGGGCCTTTGGACCTGATCAAACCGGACCCAACACTTTCGTTGATACCACCAAGGGAGTTAACTACTTATTGGAAATTAAAGAATCTGTACTTGCTGGATTCAACTGGGCAGTCGGATCTGGACCTCTCTGTGAAGAACAAATGCGAGGAGCTCGTTACAATCTTATGGATGTTGTCCTTCACGCTGATGCTATCCATCGTGGTATGGGTCAACTTATGCCTACGTCTCGTCGCGTTATCTTTGCTTCCATGTTGTCGGGAGAACCAGGTCTTCTTGAACCAGTGTACTTAGTAAACATCTCCGTTCCTCAAGACGCCATGGGTAATGTGTACGGTGTTTTGACGCGTCGTCGTGGTCATGTCTTCACTGAGGAACAAAAGCCAGGAACACCAATGATGACTCTTTTGGCTTACATGCCTGTTTTGGAATCATTCGGTTTCACTGCGGATCTTCGTTCTCATACCGGTGGAAAGGCATTCCCTCAGATGAGTTTTGATCACTGGGAACCTATGTCAGGATCACCTTGGGATGAAAACAGCAAGTGTAATGAAACTGTCGCTGCTGTTAGAAAGCGCAAGGGTCTGAAGGTGGATATTCCAGAGCTCAGCCAGTACCTTGATAAACTTTAAATAAATTACTGTATAGTTCGGTCGAAATTAAAACCATACGGTATTATGTCTGCAGAATAAATTAAACTAAGAAGAAAAACTAAAGTATCGTACAGTGTACCTTCGATAATCCATGATCAATAGCTAGTTTATTCGTTTGTTCGCTGTACGCATTCTGTGGTGTTGAATTTGCTAAAATTTCTGAGATCATTAATACTACAACCTGATTGAAAGTTCTTGAGATTACAAATCACTTCGTCAAAATTGAAATTTTTTTAAATATGATTTCAGCATCCGAGACGAATCAATCGAATCTAGTTTGTTTGACGTTTTATCAATTTGTTGTTATTATTACGCTACAACGTATTACTTTCTTGTTGACAGGAGTGATACGAGATTTAGAACAATCTCATTGTCTTGTAACTCATCTCTTCGAGTAACGATACGAATTTGTTCTAGAACCATTCTACATGATGATGTATCCCCTGACAAAGCTTCTTTGAGTCGAGGATCATTTATCCAGTCTATAAAAATAAGCAGGATGTTGTTCTGGTCCGTTTTAGATAATCCTGCTGCTTGAAACCAATCGGTTATTTTGCTTATCACAGAGTTCAAAACACAGGCTTCTGACGACATTATTGCAACTATAGGAGAGATTAACTTTGACGAGACTTGCATTGCCTCTTTGTTGCGTACAATGTAATTTATGAACCTGCAAATAGAATCTGTTAGTTCATCGATCGACATTACCCCATGCATAGTATCAAATATAGACGACTGATTACCAACTTCTTTCTTTTGCTTTGTATGCACTAGGAAAAAGTGGGCAAGGATGATATGGCTCGAGCGCGTCTTCACGAGAAATTCCATTGAGCTTTTCCCCTCCTTCACTCTTGTTTGCTGCCAGGAAGATAATTGTGGATATATCATTCGCAATACCTGCATAGACCCCGACTGAACAAAAATTCTTGCCACTATATTTAATACAGGATCTGGAGTGAAGAAGGCTCTGTCAAATAAATTTTTAGAAGAGGAGTCCAAGTTTGATTCCACAGCGATCCCTTCAACTCGTACTAGCTCCTTTACATGACTAGAAATTCCTATACTTTGAACAAGGAACGTTAGATACCGTTGCATCGGGACAGTCTTTCGGATACTTTGAACAGCTTGTATTATTGCTTCTACTAGCGCCTCCGTTTTGACGCAGGTTTCATGGTTCAATGCCAACCGAGTACAAATAGAAGCGAGGTTCTTCAATGTTTGATCACAGGGATTTCTGAGTAGCACCATCAAACCAAGACATATTTTTTGCATGTGCCATGGATACATTTCAAAGATTGATGATGATAAGTTAACTCTATCCATCGTGAATCTGAACAGATTGCTACGGAGACATTCGAGAACTGTTGAGTCCCAATTTTGTTCAACCTCCCGGACCAATTTGTGGAGGCCCTCTAAAATTCTTTGACTTTCGTATAAAAAGTCACCAGCCCATGCATCCAAGTAGAAAGGCATCGTCATCACAAATTGAGTCAAAACATTTGAAATCGGTAGAATAGAATCATTACCTAGATGAAAGTTAGTGTCTTCGATCAAGTCCATCACTACAAGAGAAATCCTGCGACCTGCGGTAGACCGAGCCAATTGGATATCATCAGCCTGGCAAAATATTTCCTGTAAGATGCCCAGCATTACATTCAGATCTCTCAAAGATCCACATTCCTTTCCGTGTTGACGAAGGATCTTGCAAGTTATATCCAAATCTGACGACGATGACGATGACGTAGAATTTGATGCTTCTCCAAGAAATTTTAAGCGGGGAGTCACATAGGAGCAAATAATCTTAAGCCATTTTTTTGTGTTCGTATCATTTGGCACCAGCGAAGGGTTTTCCTGCTCTTCATCACTTCTATAAGGCACATAAGATACCTCCAATATAGTGATTGCAATCGCAGCATTGACATCTTCCACACTTCTTGCTAACTTATTATTTCTAGCAGAAACGTTGGCTATGGATAAAGAATCTTGATTGATAGGGAAACTATCCATTAGAACTGAAGCTGTTTGTTTTGTTACTTTAACGAACTCGATATCATCGTCGTCCAATTTTTCTGTGCGATAAGTAACGAAATTCTGGTGAAGGTGTCGGATTGAGCGAAGTAGCAAGTTTACCCTTGCATGATTTATACCTCCCTGAGGGTCGATTGTCGTAGATTTATTGGTTGAAATGATTGGTTCGTATTCAAGATTGATTGTCTCTACAAGGCTGTCACGAAGCTTTGATATCAAATTAGTTTTATTTTTGATACCCGAACCGAAACTGTCAGATTTTTTTCGTTTAACATAATTTACATTTCTTCTTTCGACGTTGAGCGGTCGACCAGTGGATAAAATTGAATTCCTAGATCCCGAAGAATTCGGAACATAGATCAAATCAGGCTCTTGGTAACTATTTCTGCTAGCTGCGGTATTGTTACCACCAACAAGAGGATGGAAAGGTGGATGAGAATGGCGTTTTGTGGTAGTAACCCGAAGTAGTGATATCAAAGATTGTAATATCTCGTCTATTGCTTTATTTGTCCGTTGGTCTGCTAAGAGGCTGGAAAAAGGAGGTAGAAGCTGATTAACAAATACTGACGTTAAGCAGGGACAGGACGTGCTTACAAGCTTAGCCATCTTCACCCCATCGATTCGAGTCGAAGCATCGAGACTATGCAATGCTGATGAAACCCTAGCGATCAACAAAGCTCCGAAGGGTTGGATTGTGTTTTCCTCCAGCTTAGATAAAAGAGCCGATAGGATATCAATCCCAAGACTTCGGACATCTTGATCTTCGTCAACACACGAATGGACACAAGCAGGGATTAAAGCGGATAAATTTGGTAGAATAGCTTTGGAAGGGTGATTTCTTACAATGTCAAGCATTCCCTTTAGAGAAGAAGATCTAGCATTTGCGGCGGGATGACTAAGTTGTGACAATAGGTCGAGCAAAGACTTCCCTCGCGAAGATAAAAGAACTTGACGATTTTCAGACTTATTATATTCGCCATCACGTTGAATGGATTGTCCCAGGTGCAGAGATGCAGACTTGAAGGATACATCTGTATCATTCAGGGGCTTCAATGCCTTCTTCCCAACTTTGGCTTTGATACGTTTAAAGTCAGAGGATGGGGCACTTTTTCGTTTGCTACCCGCCATGATAGATCCTGAAGGGTGGATGCTAAATATGCCTCTGTATTGATACTTGAGTTTGTATTCAAACTGTTCTTTTGATTGATAATACGAGCTACTTGAGTTGGTGTTTGATGCAGAGCTATGTCATCGTTGTACAGTAGCGTTGTAGAATAGAGTTGAATACTGATGATTTGTACTTGCACGAGTAAAGTAGTATGGTATGGTAAGTTGATGATATTAAATAAATCGGTTTCTTTTTTGAGAAAATAATTTAATGGTGAGGGTGGACTAGGCACGACTGACATCACTTATACTTGTCCACGTTTCAGTTTCTTTATCTTTTAAAAATTGAATCTTTTTAAACTACTAGAATCAGGAATAGTTGTGTTAGCTAGTGTAGAATTGTTATCAACGTAGATAAGAGTAGACAATATCATGTTGTTACAGGAAGATCATGGAGGGACATCTCTTCTTAACGACAGACAAATATTCACTTACTCAGACATCAGACAGACTAAAAAAATTGGCAGTCACATGTTTTCGTTAAATGAGAGTTTAAAAAAATAGAGCAAACTCTGGCATCAGCTTGAAATGCATTGAGGCGAGGATATCAAGCAAATCTTACTGTGTTATCTCGTGCACAATCTAACTATATAGAGATAAAAGAGTAGCAAAATTTATTAATCATCAAAATTTATATGCCTACTTTTCATCGGACAAATTACAGCAGGGAGTAGGACGATGCAAATACAAAAAGCTCAAAACAGTACAATGTGCAGTCTTGCTCCATTGTTATTTCATGCAAGATGCTACCGGGAAGAGATTGGCAACCGGTGTACTGTGTATCAATGATTTATGCAGCTGAACACAGTGACTTTTAACATCACATGTTCGAACGTAAACGCGACAAAATGAGGACTCAATAATAGGAATGTTAGGCACAGCACTGAAATGAATAAGGTCCCCTAATACCTTGGCATATCAGGATCAATTTCACTTTGCCACTTCATGATACCTCCTTCCAGATTATACAATCGGTCGGCTTCAATACCTAAGTCTACCAGACGGCTGCATGCTTTTTCCCCTCGAACTCCAGCCTTACAATAGACTAATATGTCTCCGGATATGGGGACATTCTCGATCCTAATCATACGGTGCGGGACCACTTTGTCGGTAAAGGGGAGAGCGACAATATCATGTTCCGTTTTCAACCGAACATCAAGAACCCAAGGAGCCCATCCAGTGGAAAGTTTCCGAAGACAATCTTTCGGTTCGATAGACTTAAAAGAATGTTGGTCCATAGGTTCAAAAAAACTCTCGGTCTCGTCCATCGTCCTACCATTCTGAATATTGAGACTTCTCTCCATAGTTTCATCAAAGGTGCTACTTTTCTTTGAAGTTTTTTTTGCTATAGTTTTGGGACCTGCACAGAAACCTTGGTAGTCTATTAATTCCGTAATTTCTTTCCTCCCCGGTTGCTTCACCAGACCGATGTTTTTAAAGATCATTTTCATTGCATCAAAGACTAAAACACGACCACTTGTGATTTCTTCTGGTTTACGTTTCAACAAAATTTTGATAACCTCCGTCGCTTGAAGACATCCCATGGTGCTTATAGAAGTAATCAAACACGGCAGTTTGCATAAAGTTAGATATCATTGTGGGATTTCGAAAGTGCATCGAGAAAAACTTGATTAGTCAACATAAATCCAATCAATTCCCATAGCGTAATTAAGAAATATTAACTCACCCTGGTAAGACTCCCAATACACCCCCTTCTGCGCAGGATGGAACCTGCAATTACAAAGAGGATCGTTAACACGTGTAGAACAGTTTATGAGATAAAATTTGAAATCACTGTACAAGCAATAAATGTACCATAAATAAAAGGAAAAGGAATGATCCAGGTGAACTTACGTCTCCAGGCGGAGGAGGTGTAGGTAACATGTCTCGATAAGTTGGTCCACCGTTCAAGTTGAAGACACTTAACTGACCCTCGAAGGCTAAGATCGCAGAATATACCCACGGCGTACCTCCACCAACCGGATATATCTCACAAGCATCATTTATCAAATATTTGGTAGGGAAGTTATCGGAACCATCCACAACTACGTCATACGATCGACCTTTCTCGAAACCTTCTTTTAGAATTCTTAAAGCCGTCTCAGAAGTGAATTCTTCTTCGTATAGGCAGACTTCAACATGGGGATTGATATCATGTATTCGCCGACGTGCAGATTCACATTTGGAAACTCCTACTGTTGATGTTCCATGAATGATTTGTCTTTGGAGATTTGAAGTATCAACTGTATCAGCATCAACTATACCTATATGACCAACTCCCGCAGCCGCCAAATACCTATAAGGTGAATGTAACGAGAGATTGGAAAGCCGAACTGAGTAGACTGATAATAGAGAAGTGATAAACGATCAAAGAAAAAATCAAGTCGATCTTACAATAAACAAGGCGATCCAAGGCCTCCTGCACCAATCACCAATACAGATGAGTTTTTCAGGGCTTTCTGCCCATCCATTCCAACATCCGACAAGACCAAATGACGAGAGTAGCGAGATATTTCTTCGTTCGTCAATGACTTTTCTGTAGAATGGAACTCTTCATTCTGATTTGATAGGTATAGAGTAAATTTGAAGTAGTTCTCGTTCTGTGTCTGAAAAGTAGGGGAAATACCGCCGATTGTTTTTTGAGATGTTATTACTGTGAAAGATCGTACCACATCAAGTCCAATCGACAAGAGAAGACCATACAGAAAGAAATTTGAGAGCCGCATTTCTTTCGCTATTGTGGTTCTAGGTATTGTCTCTTGTGCGTCGTAGTCGTAGTCTTAGTCGTCGTAGTTAGCAAGATAGGATGTTTGTTATCAAGTAGTAAGCGCAATGTATTGCCATCACGTTGAAAAAGATTTGTCCGTCCGACCGACGTACGTAAAGATTTTATTCACACAAAAAGAGGACATTTTTTCAAATTTCATATGCATGTGTATCATGAACAGTATTCGTCGTGTTGAGGTGTGTAATATGTCATCAAAAAACGATTCGCTGGTTCTCGTTCCAAGCAAGAAAGCAACTATCGGCTATCGGTAATTGAAGGTTTGTTCTAATCGATCTAAAAATTGTGTTTTAACAGGTGTAGATACTACTGGTACAGAAGAAAATGATACCCGAAACAACTCAATCGACTGTAGCAGCAAAACCAGGAGAGACATTGGATCGATTCATTTCAATAAGCAAAGATACGACCAGTAGTGACGATGGGAATAGATTCGTAGCTTCTTCCGTGTGGCTTGGGGAGAAGAAAGGATCCTACTTTGGAACTGGCGATGAAGGAACGGGTTACTACATCGACAGCTCACAGGAAAAAGGTGGGGGAAATGGGAAAACAAAGCAAAAGAAATCTGTGAGAATTGCAGAAGATCAAAACGAAATGAAACTTTTGATTGAAGAATTAGAAAAGAAAGTCGAAGGGTCTTCGGTTTTGGAACTTTCAGCGAAAGGGGTTCAGGCTGCTTCCAAATCTTTAGACAGTATATATAAGAAGAATGCTATGAAAAGAGCAGAATATCCCAATCAGCCAGAACAGTACATGGACAGCGAGTTAGCTTTGTACGAGCAACTAAATGCGCTACAAGCCCTCGCCACAGATACAACGGTCTACAAATATATACTCAATAGCAATCTAATGCCGACCCTCATACAACTTCTTGGACATGAGAACATGGACGTATGTTCTAGTGTGGTTTCTTTACTGATAGAATGGATCGACCCTTCATTGGTAGAAGAAGATCCAGCTGTGCTCCCATTACTGAAAACTTTTGCTGATACAACTATGGAGGGCTGGATGCTGATAGCTGGAAACTTGGTTAAATTCCAGAAAGATGATGATTCTCAAGATAAGAATTTGAAAGGTGTTGATAATACATTGTCACTTATGGAAAATTTACTAGAGCTCGATGCAGTGTTGGCACCTGAAGGAATACTAGAAAAAAATGTTTCGGTTCAAAACGTCATGGCCAATGAAAGCAATATCGTATCTTGGCTTTTCTTTAATGCTGAAAACACAGACAACCATTCAAATCAAAACGATTCGCTGAAAGCTAGATGCTTTGAACTTTTAGCCTTGTTTTCGCAAAGCACCGATCTTTATGTTGCTTGCCCAGACTGGTCATCTCTTCCCAGCATGAAATTTCCACGGCAACACAATGAACCAATTTTAAAGAAGAGAAAGGATACGTTCGTTAACGGTATTGAAATTCTCCTACAGTCGATCGCAATTTATCGGAAGAAGCAACCTGAAGCCGATGAGGAAATTGAAATACTCGAAAATTCTTGCATGTGTTTAAGTTCAAGCATAACGTTTTCTAAAGTGAATCTTTCCTCATTTTTGATGGGACATGGGGTTGAGTTGGTCATCCGCTGTCTCAAAGAAAAAATTCACGCTGGAGGCTCTAGTCTCAAACTTCTTGACTTTTTCGGGGATGACAAAGTCTACAAGGAGGCTGCAGAACGCTTGGTGGTAGCTGGAGCCCTGAAATTTTTATTTCCCATCTTTGGTGGTAGCCGCTATCCCAAACCAGCTGCCATCCAAACGATAAGTATCAAAGCAAAACGCAAATGGTTGCACGAGCTAAAAGTTCAGACCATACGAATATTTTACGCCTTGACTTTTCAACTTGACAGTGAATCTCCGAAAGAAGCTATGCCAAGGTTTATCTCAAAATTTGTTGAAGATGACATGAAATATACAGATCGTCTAATCGAACTGCTGCTGGAATACGATGAGCGCGCTCGTAAAGCTGAATACCAATTCTTTCGCTCCGATATCGAAGACACAATCAACGATGACCAGGTGGCTTTGGCTGCCTTTGATGCAAAGCTATCTGGTGGTGGAGATATCTGCCATCGGCTTGCAGCAATAACTGCATACATATGTGCGAATTCCAAACGCTGTCACGAACGCGTACTTTTGCAACTGAAAATGAAGCAATCTGGAATGAGCTTAATCAAAGATACCCTGCACGAATTTGCTACGTCCCTTCATAGCAATGGGCGCCAGAAAGAGCATATAGAAAGCCTATCAAGACTAATTTAAATTGCACCCATGAATAATTGTATTCGATAGACACTTGTTCAGTTTCGTGAAATCTTCCGGAATGTTTGCTCTTTCGCTATTGATCCGTAGATGAATAATTTCTGATCAACAAAATATACCTATTATTTTATCAATGATGGTTTCTTTTTCAGAAGTATAATAGAAGAATTAGCGGTAGTGCAATAAACATTATTTAGCATAGACAGCGCTTCAGTTGAGTCTTATTTGCGGCCCTTCGGTATGTTTCTGCTGCAATGTATGAGGCAAGGGTAGGAAAAGGATATCGACTCCTTCTATGAATTTGCTTATTCTGAAGCGGAAAAGAAGAAGTTTGGCATCTAAATTGTCTAAACAATACTTATAATAATTATCTAAGATTTTTACTCCCTCATTTTTTGCCATCAAATAACACTAGAAAAGATGTTTCGGAACCACTCCTCAATTCTTCTTACCTTCTTGTACGAAAGTTTCTTGCTAGCAACAACACAAAGTCACAACTTAACAAACGAGTGACTTCTTCCGGTGTCATATATATGTATTCGTCTACTACAGCAAATTCGGTAAGCAGATAAACTGGTAAAGAGTGATAGTAACTACGGAAGTCTTCTAAATATTCCATGTAACAATGACTTTGAATGTCGAATACTGTACGTAGATTGATGATTGTATCCATCAATAGGGGTCTACAACTACTGGACTCTTGCTATGAATAAAATAGACACTCTCTAGTATTTGGTTTATCTACTGTGTAGAAGCACCTGTGAAAGCGTACTGGGAGTGAAAGTGCGCTAAAAGTACGCACAACATTGACGTCTGGTCCATGTGCAGTATTACTGCCAGTTAGGAGGGTACAACCGAGATATCAGTTAGCAACCGAACCCCGTCCATGTATCTTCGTGATTCATTCCCGTCACCGAGACTTCACTCTCGTAATAGTTGGCCATGAAGTCTAGAACCAAAATGTTACCACGCAAAGGACGTTCCTGTCTACAAGCAGAGTTTAAGGTGAGCGAGTCCTAGAAATCATATTTCCCTGTCGATTTTTGTACTCTGAGATCGATCATTGTCACACAGCCATTTCATTCTTCCACGATGCTCAAGCGGACTTGTTTATAATGTACAGTAGAAACTAACAAAGGAAGAGGCGAAAAAGATCCGACAAGTCTGCTATCGGTATAAAAATTTGAGCAGATGCGATCCGCCTCTATATTGAAAAGGCTTTGTCCAGTTATGAATTCTACGCTATCGCCGCACAAGAGCCGTAGGACACTACAGCTAAGAAAGTTTAGTGACAACTTTCGAGCTGGTGGTGTTTCGGAAATCATGAAGGATGTTAAATCCACTGCTGTGTAATTGTATAATGAAATAAGTCAAATTTTCAATGCCGGAATCAGAATCATCTGTAAATCTGGCACAAATCATGAATAAAGATTTTTGTCTTCAGACACATCAGTCTGAGTACTATATTGTTAAGGAGTATCAAAGCAAAAAAAAACCCGTTCTGTTGAGCTGGCTGACGATCTTCATGATAAGCGATTCATTTCCTGGTAAACTATACAAATATTCTTCCGTGGACGACGCTCACGTTAAAACATCTCGACAGCCTTCAAAGTAGCGCAAATACTTACGCTAGGCTATGTAAGGAAGGATTTTCAGCAACTTCCGTTCAAAAAATAATCAAACAGTACATATTTCAAATTATCATCCCCACCCGATGTAAAATGCTCTACAATTATTGATGGGTACTTTTGTTGTGGTATGTAGAAGGAAACACTTTCGAGACATCAATATGGAACAACATATGCGACTAAGTCAAAGTTGTATCTCGCAACAGAACCAAGTACATATGTTAGATACTATCAAGTCCCAGTAATTCGATCAATAAGCTGGCAAGAGCCCTGGCAGCAGAAAACGATTGTGTAGCACCTGAGATGCTACTGTATATCATTTTGAGACTTGGCATAGGTAAAGATAGTCTGTCTGTCGATATTTGTATCGAATCAATCATACAATTGCGTTTGACCAAATGTGTAGATATTATCTTCTCCAATGTCATATCGCAATGAATGTCAACCTCAATATTTTCTATCTATTCGAATACTTTATTGATTTCTCCAATACATCAGCAACCAAAAGATGACTCTTTCTTCCTTGTTGATGCACTAATACTTACTTCGGCATTAAAGAAAACTGAGTCAAGAGCCTTTCTCGGGGCGAAGAGTACGGCAAAATAGCTAGCGAGCGATTGTGGTTTAGCAACAGACAACGTATCGATAAGGCACATAGAAACATTATGGATAGACGAATTACATGGCGCGACTGAAACCAATTCCACCGCTGCGAAAATTGTTGCGTAAGATGGAAATTTCAGTGCGTGCAATCGTTACCGAAAGCAATCACTTCGGGAATGAGGTAATTCCAAGAAGTCATCCTATAAGAAAGGAGCGAAAGCAATTGATCTGTCCCAGATCTGATCTGGTCTGTTTAATTGCTAATAAAAATAGTCCTCTACTAGCTCTGTGCTCGGTCTAATTTCTTTTCTGTCTTTGTATCTGCTTTATGTTGCAACATGACTATTTTTGATTGACAAGGTGAGGCGACCGGAGGATGCATCTCATTCACTTTACTTCGCATGTATCTTTTCCAATAGCCTCGCATTATTTCTAGTATGAGTTGGCGAAAATGAGGACGCATCTGTTTGCTTCTTTTATAAGGGCCCTAAGGGCCATAGTTCTCCAAGCTTTGCAATTCGTTAGATATTTGCTCTGCCTGCGGAGCTTCAGCAAGAAAAATCTCTTTCATTGCTGGGTAGGTCTGCTTGTCGTAGTTATTTGGTTGATATTTTGATAGGATCTTATGGACAATCTGATTTTTTCTAATCATGCAGCCAGATTACTAATATCAAAAACGTATTGGCGTATCTGAACAGTTTATATAAATAATCGACTAATCAATTCGACAATTCTTAACTTTGATTTGAGCTGGATAATAGATACAATGGTAGTGATTTCTCTTCTTTTAGCCTATTTTGGTAAGTTTCAGAACGAGCCTAGTTAGGTTCTAAGGTCGAACTAACAGGAACCTGTTCATATCTATAAATAATCAACTAATCAACTCGACAATTCTTAACTTTGATTTGAGCTGGATAATAGATACAATGATTGTGATTTCTCTTCTTTTAGCTTATTCTGGTAAGTTTCAGGACGAGCCTAGTTAGGTTCTAAGGTCGCACTGACAGGAACCCGTTCATTTCCTTCGGAGTATAGATGGATACAGATCCGGTAATCTTGCCGACTTCAATGAAGGTTTAGATGAGATCGTATTCCTGCCGTCGAGTGATCCGATAATTTGTAGGTAGTCCTGCTAGATCGGTACGCGTCAGATGTTGATGCTTTCCCTATATATGTTTCCTCTCGCCCTTTTATTCTTAAACAACTTGGAATCACGAAGAAAGTAAAGCATATTGTTTCAGGTAAAAGTTAAGTTGCTAAGATGGTATCATCTACTTGTCTTGTCTATCTTCTGCGTTTGTTTGTTAATAAGCCTTTCTATTTGGATTGAAACCTCTCTACAGATGGTTTCTACAGTATATTGATGAGTGATCATTCGACTCAAGAGGGAATGCTAATTTTTCCTCCACCCAATCTCTCGACTATTACCTTTAGCTAGCGCGAGAGGAATCTTGAGGCCGTTTTTGACTTGACTGTTATAGTTAAGTTATGCTTTCCTTTTCCTCCTGACAATATGGTTGTGAGGGTCGCATCTTGCCGAATGAGATGGGTTTTACAGAATTATTGGTTACAGCGATGACGAAATAGGACTGGATATTGTACAAATGAGAGCATTCAGAGAATTTAAATAGACGATAAAGCATAAAGACCAATTGAACTAGTAAAATGTCAAGTATAAATCAAGATATAATTTTTGTTCTGTCGCCTGACATATATTAGAACTATGATTTCTTATGATACAATCCTCTTCTTAATTCAACAAACTGTATTATTACACTTGGTTCGAGATCTCGGGAACGTGATTATTCATATTTTGGTCATGACCTGGGTTCAAGATATGGTGTTGTGAGTCCCTGTTTGAGTTCATCTGGAGAGACTCGAAGTCCGGTGTTTTTGTGACCTTCTCTTTAGTTGGTTTTGATAGACAGGTTGTCACTACCACGTCGGAGGCTTCTTTTTCCTTGACTTCTAAGGATACATTTAATGCTTTTGAAACCGTAAGCTGCGAGGATAAAATAGTATCGGATTGAGTCACATTGTTATGTACGATTGCATTATCTGCAATTTCGTCGGGTACAATGGCGTCGGGGGCTTCTTTTTCCTTGACTTCTAAGGATACATTTAATGCTTTTGAAACCGTAAGCTGCGAGGATAAAATAGTATCGGATTGAGTCACATTGTTATGTACGATTGCATTATTTGCAATTTCGTCGGGTACAATGGCGTCGGGGGCTTCTTTTTCCTTGACTTCTAAGGATACATTTAATGCTTTTGAAACCGTAAGCTGCGAGGATGAAATAGTATCGGATTGAGTCACATTGTTATGTACGATTGCATTATCTGCAATTTCGTCGGGTACAATGGCCGCTGGTCCTAATGCTTCACTCGCGGTCTCTGAGCCGAGCAGACCAAAAGGCGGCCATAATTGCAAGGGGTCAGGAGCGTGAGGGGAAACTTCCTTAGACTGAACGATCGATGATCCATCCAAAGCCTCTTTCGTATCTACGGCACTGTTGGCAACATTGGTGCCAAATTGACTATTCAAAGTCTCGATTCCACTACAGGCAGGACAGGACCAATTTTTCTCATGCTCGCCTTCCACAGAATTTGGCACTTGCATGCAGGCTCCATGGAACCATTTATTGCAACCATCACAAGAAAGCATGAAGTTTCCGTCAGATGGCCCTCCGCAAGTACAATGACGAGTACCGCTGTCTTCGATTGCAATACGTAGGGCACGTTCTTCGGGCATAATTAAAGGCAGTTCTTGGATCCCGCATTGAAGCTCCTTCAATAAAGAAACACTAATCGATTTTGTTTCGCCTTTTTTTTGAGCCAGGGACTTGCGGATCTTTGATTGCCATTGGCAGGTTCGGTTGAGCATGAATTTCATGGTGCGCACAGCCTTTTCGTCTGGTAGCTTGAATTTAGATACCTCCAACACTAAATATTGGATCTGTGAAATGTAGGGCTTTTGTCGGATCGTGGCTAATGCTGAGAGACTCCAACATATACTTTTGAAGCAGTCGATCATTTTCTTTACGTCGTGAAGATTAGAAATACCCAAATGTTGCGCTTTAGCAATGACCTCATTCATTATCGGTGAAAGAGATACGCCGAACTGTGGCCGGGATATTTCCGATTGAGTTTCTCGAGCAGGAACAAGTATTTGAGATCTAACATGAAGACACCAATTTCGAAGAGCCACAGCATACTTGTCTTCCTCCGTTTCAATTCGTATCCTTTCCTGTGACTGGATACAAACTTTATCCAATCGCTTCTCCGACTGTTGAAGGGTCGCCCTGAATTTCTCAAGCTTCGTCAAAAGCCCGGCTGTGATCAGAAGAATATTCGTTAGTTCAAGGCAAAGACGGAAGCAAAGTGTTTCATTTAATTTAAAATGGGCTGCACAACATACCTTCGTTCAAAACTACATCAGACAAATTGTTTGTCTCGTTTTTCGGGATATTAATTTCCAAACTTTCCGAAGGGCCGAGGATAATGCTCGTTGGTTCGTCCTTAACATTATCTAGGTCATGGACGTTTTGAATCGTATTATCTGCGTCGTTCTTAAGACTATCCGGGGAACAAGCTTCGCCACGAGTCGGCAGTCCTTCATCATTGATTGTATTATTCGCGGATTCCCCATTTTCCACTGAAACCATATTTGTAGAAGGATCATCAGATTGGTCGATTCGATTCATCATTTTTGTATTTTCAATAGAATCGCGACCAAATATGATATCTGCAGGGACTACTGCCTCGAACTCCGTTATGGTTTCACTTGCTAGGTTTGGTTTGTCTTGGCTTTTGAACTCTGACAATTGTTCCTCGATATCCTTAATGTTACTCGTAAACTTCTCAACATTCTTTCTTTCAGAGCGCTCTTTTCGCTGAAGCTTCTGGTTTTCAATCTGTCGTGCTTTTTTACGGTCTTTTTCGCATGTCCACTGGTAATAGATAAATAATGTAAGTTGTCCCGGTATTTTTGTTAAGTTGTGCATCTGTACATCTCGATCAGAGCAAATATTCTTACCTTCCTGATAATCCCGACTGCCGCTGTAGCACTGCTATGATATGTTTTTTTAGTGGAACAACGTATGCATGTGAATTTTTCAAATCTATCGGCCTTCGACTCGGAAATGCCAATGCAAGAACCATGATACCACTCCTATTATATCCGTATGAGAAATAAGTTAGCGATCAAAATTTAGGGGAAAACAACATTTTCTAATATATATATATATATATATATATATCAAAAGACAAAAGACTTACTTCGCAATGATCACAACCAATCATAAAGCCATCATACGGTCGCCTGCAGATACAGTAACCTACAGTAGCTTGCTTTAAAACATCCAACTCATCGGGCATCTCAATTAAGAGACTTTCGTGCTCTTCGATCAGCAGCTTGACATCGGTCACATGGATTGCACCCTGTTCCAGGTTGCACTTATTTGCCCTATTACTCCAACTACGGGTAGCTCTAAGTTCGGCTTTCAAATGTCTCAATTCTTCGGTATGGACCTTCATCTTCTCGCCGGTCTCAATTTGATTCTTTGCATCCTGCATATCGATCTTCTCTCCCGATTCGAATAGTTCTCTAGTCTTCTTAATCCATTTCGAAACTTTGACAGAGAGTCCCCGAATCTTGCTAACCATGTCTCGATCTATTTTGAGGAGAAGGGAGGGGAGGGGGTGATAAGTATGTTAGTATTAGTATTAGTAATAGTTGATGTGCATCTTCATGAAACATTCTGCGCACATCAAATTTGTTGGACTTACTAGCCGGAAAGTGTCGGCTTTTTTCAGCAAGATCGACCAATTTTTCGGACGTCAACTTCTTTTCATCGGAAAGAATCTGGCTAGCACGCAAGCACCAATCTTCGAACTTTCTTCTCTCTGCCTTCAAAATCTGAAGCCGCACAAGCTGATCCGAGACAGCGCATCCCCATGCCCCTTTCAGACGCTTGTTGAGTTCATTGGAGGAATTATTATAGTGCGCTGCACTGTCACCGCATGAAATGCTACATAGGCTTTCACCTTCAACAATGAATCTATCGAACGCGCCAAAGAATCGTTTATCAAAAACTTCTCGTGGTGAATTCAAGTATTTGAAAGATTTTACGAACCAATTTGATACACTGTCCAACAGTTCACCTGTTTCACCTTCTGGTGTGAGAACACTACTATCTTTCGCTACATCCTTGAGCTCTTTTACAAGTCGAAGAACATCAAGAGCTGAGTTTGAGCCTCGAACAGTAACCGTAGTGTCTTCCTCCGAATCTACATTGGAATCAACCTCGGACAGACTGCCTTTGTGTAGGTTATTTTCCACCTCCACCTCCTGGTCAGTGTTCTGCATACTCTTATTAAGATTTCCACTTGTAGATGAACCGGGTTTATCAGTCATGATTTCGTTGTCACATTCATCGGTCTCTGAAATTCTATCAATACTATAATCTTTTGCTTCCCCATAAACTGTATCAATATGAGACTTAAGATGAATAAACCCGCAGACAATATCTTCTAGCTGTTTCGAAGCCTCCGACCTCCACGTTTCAACGGCACTCAGCTGAATCTGTAGACGATTGACATCCTCGTCTGTGTCGATGGGTAGACTAGACGACTCTTCAATCAAATCAATAAGATCTTCAATTGTAAATTTTGGACGAATTCCTCTGCCATTACGTTTACTTCTTTTCGGAGCAATCAGAGCAACCCGTTCATGCCATTTGTAAGATCTTTCTAAAATGTTTCCAAGCTTCGCAGCTTCGTCTAAGTCAAGAGAAATGTCTGATTTCGCAGCTTCAACCGCTACTGACATTTCTGGTATTGTGATGTACGAACTGTGTGCATTTGTAACGATATCTCTGTCTGACGAGAGTCCACATCGTGTTAATAATTGCAAGTGTGAGCTGTACCAATTTTCTGCCTGTACCAATATCCGCGAGATCTTTGACGACGCATTTCCAGTGTTGGCGTAGATGACATTTCCCTCTTGAACGATAGTCCTAAGTGTTCCTACTGATAGGCAGCCACGTTCATCATTTCTGCGGTTGTCACCTTCGAGATATACCTTATACTAAAAATAAAGAAGATTGGCAGGAAAACAAAAGTTAAGATGAATAAATTACCGTAGGAAAGTCGAGGAATTCAGATCATAAATCGTACCTTATCCAACCAATTATCAGCAGCGACAATGATCGAAGTTAACTCATTCTCCCCCACAGGTTCCCACCTCTCTCTTTCGATTTCCGACAAAGGCAATTTACCGCGCAGGGAGGACAGCTTCTCCACGTGCTCTCGCAAATCACAAAGTTTCCCTTTCTTGCTATCGTTACTATTCGGGATCCACTTCTGTGCTTTCAAAGTCCAGTTCTTAGCATCTAGTGCAAGTTGGAGTAGCTTTACAGCAACTAAATCAACAGGCATCCTATTTCCCTCTGAAGATAGTTCGTGCAGCCCACAGTGATTCCCATTTTGCAAAGAAGTCTGCAGATTTTGCCATACTTGATCTTTCTCACACATATCACTTTTGAATGGTACAACTTTATGCAGCGCTTCCAACCAGTCGTCTGCGATACGCACTCTAGTCTTCAATTTATCTATGTACTCTGATAAGTCTAATGGCATCTCTTGACCTCGTCGTATTAAGGCCTTGATTTCATCCAAAGATATTTTGGACCGTATAGCTATGTTTGCTCTATCAATCCATTCTTCGGCAACACGAAAGAATTCAAAGATCTCTGAAAACTCAGGAGAAATCAGCTTGATACGTTTCGCTTCTTTCACAACGGCGGAAACTGTCTTAATCGTGCTCAATCTACCCTCAGCTACAGAGCTTTTCCATTTCAATATCCGATCCCTAAGATCGTATGCTTTTTGTATTCGATTATTGAGTTGAAACAATTCCTTCGATATGTATCCATGACTCTTTGCCTCTTCTCTTAAGTTTTCAGCAATAGCCAAGTTATTGTGGTGTTCCAATTCTTCCTCTTCTTCCTTCGCTGCTAGCATTGTGGCTAGCCGTGACTCCCATTTAACCACAATCCCATGAAAGGTATACAAATTGTCGACTTCTTTTAATCTAATAGGTAGATCCTTGCATTCGGTATTCAAAAACTTGAGCAGTTCGTCACTATCGATACCCTCTTTCGATCCGTCAAAAAAATTGTCTCTGATTTTCGCGTGAACATGTTGAGCTTTCTCTATGTAATTCAAAATAGAAATCATATTATTTGACACTTCTTCAATCATAACGTGATGAGTACCAAAGCATTTTTCTGGAGGGGGGAGACCGTAAGCCTTGCCAATGAATGTTAGTAGAGTCGAAAGTAACGGCTTTCTTTCCAGCATAGTTTCTACATTTAGCTGTCGTTCCATTGATTTGCCGCATGCCAATATAGATCTCCATGCACCCTTTGAATCGTCAGGTTCTAGCGCAATATTCATATGACTGTGTACGTCCCATGTAATGTTATCATTCAGCATTTGCGAAGTATTCGTATTACTGTAGCAATGTTTTGTATCATCTTGAAGTTGCCCTAATATACTAGGTGTATACGGAAAGGTTAACAACTCGTACATATCCCGCCATGATTCGGATCTCTGTTGGGAAGGCATTTTTGATCTTTGTTTCGTCCGTCGCTTTTCCTCGCGTTTCCGCATTTTTATTGCTGTCAATAGGAAGATGGCAGTCAAGTTAGGAACGTTATAAAAACAATAGCGTGCACACGTGTCAGAAAATAAACTATACTCACCTTGTCCTCCCGAAAGATTTACCAGGATGTTAAATTTTGTAGCTTCGACATTTCCGTCGTAGCACTGTTTCATATGTTCCATCACAACAGCTTGTTCTTCTCCCATCATTCCACAGCGACCAACACCTCCCTTATTCTCCTGGAGGCCTTCAAGAATATTTTCTAAACTCCATACTAATTCCTCATTATCCGCTCGTTTTCGTTTTACGCCACCACGAGAAGCACGGTTCCTTTTCCCTGTAGTTTCTGTACTATGCAGATGAATCATGTGTTGGACCCAAGCTTCATTAGTGATCTGTGGTATTACTTGATTGCCCATTGATGTCATCAAAGGTTGGACAAAGGACGAAAATTCTTCCTTGTTCTCTATCGGTGAGTAAATGAGCAAACCGCCTCGATTAGATTTCGAGTCAGGTATTCGTAGATCGAAACCACTATATATTGCTAAAGAAGGGACAGATAACGGCGATACCGGAGCTATCAATTTTAAATGAAGAGAAACATGACACAAATAAAAACAACGAAAGAATGTCAGAACCAATATAATGGATTGATCCTAATGGTAGAGTAGCGAAATCCACATAATCAATCGAATCCCAGGCGGTGATGGAAATAGAAACTATCTCTTCGAACAGGATACAATCGCAGAAGATTTGAAATGGGCTCCTATCTTGCGAGGCGATGTATTCGGATCTTTATGCAGTTTGTTATCGCGATCTGAGGTCAATGTTATGCGAACCGCCAGGTACGGATTAATAATACGTATCTGCGTGCAGCCTTCGGAATGCACCACAGTCAGGAAGCTGATTCGAGAAACCTACCATTAATATCTAAATAATCTTTTTGTTCCGCTTCGTTTTCTGAAATGTATGGAAAATTGGCAGACATTTTAACAGGGACGGGACGAGCAGAAGGTTCTGTAAATTTGTTCGAGATTCTGGTCTGATACTGGCTTCCCAGTCTTGGAAACCGTCGAACTGGACTACTGTCAACTCTGGAGGATCCCTCTCGGTCCCCCGTTACCAACTGGTCTGGTGAGCACATCATTGCAGATTTTAGATTTTGTAAATTTTCTCGCTATCCCGTGTCGTTCTCGATTTTCCCAGTACACAATGCAGCATGTGTTGCTGTCTTACTTGTAGTTCTATTCTTTGTACTACCGGTATAACTATTTTATATTCATGTGAATTAACAATTAACGTAACGTAGTGTACGGTTCACTAAAGCTAAAGTAGCTAGCGCTTATTAGCCTGCGTCGGCAAAGGACATAAAAAATATTGGAAATTGAGCGGCCTTCGGTTCATACTTGGATGAAATTATTTACCGTAGCACCCAAATAAAAAATTGCATTATTTGTTACTTTCTTTTTGGCATTGGAAATAGGAACGTACGGTACACTGATCTAATTTGTCTTCTCCTTCACCATAGCTTGATTAGTTCTTTATAAGCTTTTTAAATATGGCATCTTTATTTGAACAGGCCTTTGGGACTCTAGATTTGTATTCTATATTGCAGGTATCTAAAGATTGCAGTCCGTCACAGCTAAGGAAAGGGTATTACAAACAGGCAAAACAATACCATCCAGATAAGAACAAGTCAAATGATGCGAAGCTCAAATTCCAAGCAATTTCTTGGGCCTATTCGGTCTTGAAAGATCCAACCAAGCGCGAAGAGTACAATAAGGACGGGATCGTTCCACACGACGACGACGATGGCACAAACGAAGAATCCAAGAATTCGTGGAAGGATTATTTTGACACAATATTTGGCAAATTATCGACGGATGATATCGACAGTTTTGCTGAAAAATACAAGATGAGTGAAGAAGAAGGAAAGGATGTGTTGGAGAATTACGTTAAATTCAAAGGGTGAGTTTTGGGTTTTTTCTTAGAAGTATTGTTGTGTTACGCATCAGACAGATGAAGTAGTCATGATGAGCCGTAACATATTTTGTTTGCTTAAACGATGTCTTCGAATCGAATTTATCTCACCTTAGTTGGTTATTGTTTATATAAATCGCACACAAACACACACACACATGCAGCAACCTGAAGAAAATGCTCGGATTTGTCATGCTAAGCGAGGCAAGGGACGTGGCTCGGTAAGTGTAGCATTTTCGACGACTGTTGACTTTCGCAAACAAATCTTCGAATATCTCACGAATGCAATTAATTGGTTTTGTACAATATTTCTTTCATTCCGTCATTCGATCTTCTAACGACACAAAAATAATCGATCACAACCTACACACACACACACACACACACACACACACACACACATTATGTAGTTGGATCGAGGATTATATTCAACCAGCAATAGAGAAAAACGAAGTAGAGAACTTCGAAGAAACTCTTAAGAGGACGAGAGCCCAAGTCGAAAAAGATTCAAATGACAAAAGAAAAGATAAGGATCCTGATGAAACTGAGACAGAGTCAGAAGACGACGATGCTAATGATGTCAAAGTATCGAAGCAATCGGGAGGTACAAAAGGAAAAACTGTACCTCGGAAGGCAAAGTCGACGAAAATAAAAGGGAAAAGCAAACAGAAGAACTCAGAACAAGATCTGATTGCAGCAATACGAAACAAAAATGGTCGAGGAAATCCCCTCGCTTCGATTGCAGCTAGATATGGAGTATCGTCAGTAGATGATGATCCTCTAGATGATGCGCATTTCAAGCAACTGCGATCAAAATATTCAGTAAAGAAAAAATGATGCTCGTTGTCACTCCTACATTTTATCTTAGCATACCAACTAAACTGTGCTTAGTTTAACTCTACGAAATAAAATAACGCATTACACGGCCTACATCATTAGTAGATCAAATGAATTTTTATTGTTGTTAGTCTTGTTATTTTCTACTATGTACTAAAAATTGGAGTGTATCCCTCAACGCATATCCAAGTGCATTGTAAGATTAGCATCAACAGAGACGATCGCTTCATCCTGCTGCTTCTTCAGTAGTAGAGTTCAAACCAGAAAGATTTTTAACAGTGGCATATACAAGCACAGATAGAAATAAGTTGTACTTCGTCATTGCTATTACTCATCCATTAAGTGAATCGAATCCATCAAATGACTTCCCAAAAAGAACGCACAATGACTAGAATTGTTCGATATCTTCGTACTTTGCCTTATGATTCTAGGACTCTTCCTTGCACTTCGTTTCCGCAATGATACGCTATATGACACTTTACTGCTTGAGGAACGTAAACCTAATTCTCCCTTGAATGATTCCAGCAGCTGGCTGCGTGTAATGTCATTATCAAACAGCAGCCCTTCTTGTTTGAGAGTCTCTCCTACAAATGAATCCGATTCAAGGTGAATCGTCTCCAAGACTGACTTAAAAATGTGTCTCAATCGAAGTGCAGTAGAGAACTCAATTAAAAATTTCTCTTCTTCCTTCCCAGGTCGATCCTCGTTACTTCTTCGATTCCACCGATTATCGTCAGCAGACTTTCTCATCGCTATAAGCCACATATTATCATTTATTGACTGACTGAAAACCCAAGTTGCGGAGTCTATCTGCGACCATTGAATTTCAGCCGAATCGTCCTCCGATACCGATGAAAGAGTACGTTTTAAGTATGAAACGAGACTAGTCCATGATGTATAGGGCCAAGAATGTAGGGTATTCACCCTAAAGTTCGTAATCGTATCTTTCTCAAACGTATTAAATGCGACAGGATCTTTCGTCCCACTATTCCTGCGATTTTTGCAGGAGAATTCTGATTTATCGTGCTTCTCATGTAAACTGCTGGGAAAGCAGAGATAATATTTTCAGTCTGTACTACGCATTGGTTCGTGATGCACGAGTTATCATTTCCAGTAACAGATGATTCGTGTTCTGAAAAGACAACTGCAATAGCCAGTGGAATGCCACCCCGTTTTTCAAGAAATTCCTCTACATTAGCTTCCAAGTTCTGATTTGGCGTATATTTATTGTCACAAGATTCGCTACGAAAAGATGATACATTGAATCCATAGCGCGAAACAACATCTGAATCAACCCAGTCAAAGAGTATCGAAGTGAGATTGACCATCGAGTAATAAATGTTGCGCATCCATTTTTGAATGTATGTGTTGGAGGAGAGATTCAGATTTATTTTTGTTTCTGGCAGCATACTATCGTATTCATAAACCTAATTAAATCGTAGAAGTTGCCAAAAAAAACTATGTAAGCAAGAAATGACGGCTCACCGGATCGCAGAAAATGATCTCATGCAGGTGCTTCTTGTACGCTTATTTTCAGTCTTCGCAATATTGACTAGAGATCATTCGTCATTAGTTCGTACATTCATGTCCTCGAAGTACTTGATTGCGTGCGGTTTTACGGGTACAAAAACACACACATCCTCCTTTCATATTTTTTAAGAGCTCGTGTAATGTACATACCTTAATTTCCCTAAAGAAAGATAGATTTTCATAATATTATACCAGCATTCTACTTCTTGTGAAGTGCTTCTTACGATAGTAATTGCCTTGGAAGCCTCGTTCGGTAAACTTGTCAACATCGTTTGGAAACACCTGACAATCTCTTCAAGGTCAAGTTTTTCAGAAGACAACAATTTTTCCTGAATGATGATTAATTTGCATCTACATTCACATATGGACATAATTGCATCTAAAGATTGCGTGAGAGTTGCTGCCTTTTCTGTGTAAGACGATACAATGCTGGGTACCGACAAAGAATCTTCATTTGTTGAATACATAAAAGGGTCACAAAGTATTTCTCGAACAAGACGTAGATCGTCTATAGTTCTTTCATACAGCCTTATTAAATTATTTGCCTGAACATGTGATTTTAAATGAGCACAGGCCGAATAGTTCGCTTCGAGTCCAGCAACTGTATATTAGAAGCATAAGGTGAGAGGGGGATGTAATGATTCTTCGTCCATTACAATAGCAAAAATACGTCACAACATCATCTTAACCGGTAGACTATGTTCTTACAAATAATTAGAGGAGATATGATGTCCTCCCATTCGCTTTTCTGCGACGAATCTGATCCAGAATTATTATATGTTCCAATAAACCAAGCAGTGATAGGAGAACGTGAAGGAGACGAAGATCTCTGAGAGCTGGGAGACCCACAAGAGGGCGAGTTGGGCCCGGACGATGGGTCAAAGACCAAACATGCAGCCTGGGCATTGCTGTAAGTCGCATCTTGTATATGATTGCAAAATTTATCAAAGAGATCGTGGAGTTTAAGCAGAGCCATTGTCAACGTTGGTGTTCGTCGAGGAGAAGACGTCATTGATTCTATATCTATCATTTTTTCGTTGTTGTCTTTCTTCGAAGGTGATGCTATCGAAAAACCATTTTCTGTAACACGCTTAATGTGAGGGAACGATGTTGATCGATTATCCAGCGTGTCAAGCTTCTTCCACAAAGGAGATGGAGGATTTTGTTTCTGTCGTCGTTGCATCGTTAAGGATATAACTTTTTTTTGTGGTTGCTAAATAAATAATCGAATACAGTAAGAAGAAGATACAGAATGAGTGTGTACTTCCTCCGTGAACCGCAAACTTAGCGTGCTATCTCGGAGGATTCACACCAACAGTAGAAGGGTGAGAAGAATTAAATTACAATATCCACTCTAGTCCTAAAAGATAATGGATCATTGCCCGATGGTTGTCCATAGCATGTGAGTAGTATTTCTCCGTCTTCATCTGCAATTACAAACCCTAAGGATCCCTGTTGAATTGTATTGCTCCTCCATCTGTTGCATGTTGACTTATTTGTTGATTTTACCAATCCATATATCGTTATTGGTGCTGTTAGGAAATCAATTTCAGTATAGTACTGTGATACGTGTTCCTCTTGAGACATGAGAGATAGTCCGTGAAAGTCTCAATAGGTACTCTGTTTGTCTGTTTGCTTGTTACTGGTTGATGGTTTGATATTCTCCATCCATAGTTGTGTCCATTACGTCTGTTGGGTGTTGCATCCTCTGGTAGTGTAGTTACATTTCGACTTGTTTCATAGTTGTATGTATGGTTGTCTGCTATGGTGTGGCAATCATAACAGAATTCTCCATTCCGGTGCCATTTTTTCTATAACTCCTGTATAAAATGTCTGTGTCTTCTGAATAGTATCTTGAATGGCCATAGTCTTTTTGATTTATTGGCTAATATGGTCCAGTCACCCAGTGGCTTCATCAGTCGCTTTCTTTGTCCTATTTCACCTGTCAATCTTCCCTCTCCTCTGTATTTTTCCGCATATTTTTTCACCTCTGTATGATTGAGTTCTTTGTCGTCATTGTCTTCATATAATATTCAGTAGTATTTGCCAGTGTTTCTAGTGACTATCCCTCTGTATGGTAGTCCATTCCAGGGTCCCTTTGCTGGATGAGATTATTTTTTCCTTGTCACCCACTTTTCATTGGTGTATAGATCCGGTTGGACTTCTGTACTGTTACTTTATCTACTTCCTCCAGCGAGCGCTCTTTGTCCACGCGAATAAGCGCGATAACATCTTAACGTGCGCAATAACACGTTCAACGGTCAATCATGATTTTTTTAACGTGCATTTCACGCATTCTAATTTAGTCTATCAGGTTGCCTATTTCAGCTAGGTTAAAACTTTAGGATGTTGATATATGAAATCTATGTTGAATAATAGTTTAGATGGAACCTTCAAATTTTGAAAGATATTCTTTATTGATAGAGTTACACACAGTTGAAGGATGTATAGTTTTAAATTAAATTTACTAGTATTTGCTAGTTGTTTTTTGGGGCATCATTTAGTTTTTTGAATGATAGCGTGAATTAGCCTACAAAATATTATCGCGCTTAATCGCGTGGACAAAGAGCGCTCGCTGGAGGAAGTATTAACCTATTATTTGATCTGTAATCATCCTCCAAATTCCCATTGTCATGTTGATGTGAGTGGTTTCTTCCTATAAATTCTTGATGCACATGAAATGATATTCCTAATGCAAGGTATCGTGCACGTTCAAAAAAGTTCAGTTCAAGCAAACCCACCAAGAAGAGAGAAGAAAGAGAGAGAGAGAGAGAGAGGAGGGGGTTGAAGGCAAATGCAAATGGCACACCATGTTAGGACATTTTTTGCATGATCATTGGATAGCTATGTATAATCTTTGTCAATGGACATTTATCTTGTACTGTACTTTTCTGACAAAAATTGATTTTCACTGTTGAAATTGACAGAAAAGTTGAAAAGTTGTACACACAATTAATTATGGTATACCCAAACACGTGGAAACCCCAAGATTTCAGTCAGACACTTTTCCGTGACAAAAATCAGTGACCATGATCAGAATACAAACCATGTGTTACACCATGGCAAACACCTCCGGAATCCTCACAATTCTTCATAGACAATATACATGCCAACAACAATAAGAACGAAGTATACATATAATATATAGAAGCAGCTATACATATCATCACATAGATAGCATTGTATACTGACTGGTATACTTCTAAAAAACGGAGGGATCCCTTTGGCCCTATTCAATCTTCATATTCTCTTGTTTATGCACATCCTATGCAGATCAAACCTCAATTTTGTTGTATTCACAATATAATTGAATCTCCACAGAAAAAATTCTGTTTAGGGGATTGACCAGGTGAAAATCTACAAATTTTCCCCATTCATTACCTTGTATATAGCACTGCAAGCACTACTATACTATATAGGTATAGCTTGGCTGTATCTATCAGAACATTAGTAATGGACAATGATGAAAGCTGTATTTATGTCCACAGTACTTGATTTAGTTGATCTTTTATCATCAAAAAGAAGATCCCATATCTCGTTAAAAACAACCTCCGGAATATTTACCCTTTAATTGTGCGTTATTTCATCCTTGTTACAATTCACGCGTGTCAGGCGCTGTTTTCGTTTGTGCTTTTCTTTCTAATTAAATTAGAATTGAAAAAAATGTCTTCAAAAAATGCGCAGTAACAAACAGCCTCTGCTGCCCCAAAGTGTACCGCCTCATCGCCTTCCCATCACGACATAGTTTTTTCATATCTCTGTCTTTGTTGCGGTGAGTCAACTGTCATTGTTTGATATATCCTGTCGTAACTTATTGATCGCCAGGCCTGTATGCTTCTGTTCATCCTGCTTGTGTATCTAGAATCGGCACGTCTTTTCGGTTGCCCCAAGCCTGTCTAAAGCATAGAGTCGTCATGTCGTTTCGTTGACAAAGAACTCTAATTTTTCTACATCCGGGGTAAACCTACCGCGCGAAATCATGTAATTGTCGTAGAAAAGGCACGACTAACGCTAACGAAACAAACATGTTATCATTTATTTTTTTCTCCTCTCTCTTTCCTTTAACAGATCAAACAATACTTGTGGATCTCTGCTTGTCCAACCCAAACTACAATGATGGGATCTTTTGATGGAACGGCACCTGCGCAGCAGCAACAAGGTGTGGCACAGGCGCCTATTCCCCGTCCTCCAATTCCTCCAGGAGGGGCCACCAAGCTGCACCTTCACCGGGAATGCATCAACAAATGAATCCTTCTTATCCTGGTATGCACCGCAACGCTTCTGGCGGCGGCATGCCAGGTGGTGGTCAACCATATCAAATGCCTCCGCAGTCACCGAGTTCTAGACACAATAGTTTTACAATGCCAGGAGGACCTGGTGGTCCACACCAAGGAGGTCCGCCGCAAGGGGGTTATTCCTCTCATCCACCATTACACTCACCTGCACAACCTATGCATCCCAACATGCCACAACAGATGCACAGAAACTCTTCTTCGAGTATGGGGATGCCACCCATGTCGCAGCAACCACCTGATGGTCGAATGATGTCATCATCGTCGGGAAGAAACCAACAATATATAACATGGGGAATAATATGGGTGGAAATGGAGGAGGTAGTGGCGGAGGTGGTGGTCCAAATTCAATGAACAATTCTATGGGTAGTCATTCCATGAGCAATTCGATGGGGAACTCGATGAATGGAATGGGGAATACAATGAACAACAACAACAATTCTATGAACGGTACGAACACCATGAACTCGTCGATGAATAACTCTATGAGTAATAATACTATGAATGCTCCTATGGGAGGCAACTCGATGAATAACATGGGTGGAAACTCGACGAACGGACCAACTAACAATGGTGTGAGTTCTTCTCGAGGCAATAATGTGATGAATCCAAGCGGTCGCAATAGCGTTAGCAACAGCGCTAGTGGTAGTGTTAATGGCAGCGCTAGTGGTAATGGTAGTGGTAGTGGTAGTGGTACTTCTGGATTGAATGGAAACTGGCAAACAGATAGAGATACACCCCATAGACGAGAAATGATTCAGCACATGTAAGTGATTTATAATAATTCTAAAATGTCTGTCTTCCGCTCCGTGTGTTTGTGCAATTCGAATTTTTCTAAATCATAATCTTTATTATCTGTTCCTCACTCGATTGCTTCGTTTTTCTTGGAAAAAAAAATAGCGTAAAAATGCTAAAAAAAGATAAGACTGGTTCCCCGGAATGGCTTAGCAAGCTGCCACAAATGGCTAAGCAGCTAGAGGTATCTCTTTATCGAAACGCACGATCTTTTGACGCATATGTCGACATGAATACACTGAAACAGCGCTTACAGCAGATTGCAGTACAGGTATCTCAGAAAGCACGAGGTCAAGACCATGGACGGCGTGATCGGCACAGAGATTCACAACAAAATTCTAATGGAATACGTCAAGACGGGAGTTCTTCATCATACACAGGCAACAACCCGTCGAATCGGACCGATAGGAACAGCACAATAAATAATAACAACCCCTCTAGTGGCATGTCGAATGTATCTACATTGCCAATATCTTCAGGAGGATATCAACAACGATCGATGAGCAACACCGCCTCATCAAATGCTGGCGTACAACCTTCGGGGACTGGTATGTCGGTCAGTGGAGGTGGAGGTGGAAGTGGAGGTGGCTCTGGTAGGAACAATGATCCCGAATGGAAAGTACGTATACGTCATAAACAGCAACGCCTCTTGTTACTGCACCACTCTGCAAAGTGCCCACACGAAGATGGGCGCTGTCCTGTCACACCGCATTGCGCCGATATGAAACGACTGTGGAGACACATGGAAGGGTGCAAAGACAATCAATGTCGTGTGCCGCACTGCTTTTCGTCTCGTGCCATTTTGAGTCACTACCGGAAATGTAAAGATGCGGCTTGTCCTGCATGTGGACCCGTTCGCGAGACTGTTAGGAAGTCTCAAAGTAATAGGGGCTCGGCCGGCAGCGGAAGCAGTCGTCCATCTTCTTCTGGAGGAGGCATGCCGAGTGCTTCTAATGGAGCTCCATCACGACAGATAAGGCAGAATGACGTAGGTGCTCGTCCTAGTAACTCTTTTCCTTCGCAGAGTATGGGTGGCCAGCAAAACTTCTCACAGACGCAACAACAGCAGCAGCAGCAATCAAGTATGCCACCCCCTTCAACAAATGGTGCTAACTCGAATTCTGGAATGTTATACCCACCTGCTCCTCTATTAGATACTACAAAATCAACGCAGTCGTCTTACCGTCCTGGAGGTGGTTCGGCTAATGGTCTGACGGGATCTGATTTTACGTCACCTGCACTATCCCCTACAGGTGGAAGTCAAAATCCCAACAACACCTCATTACCATCGTCATCATCTAGAAGGAACGACTCCGAATGGCAAAAGGTTCGTCACAAACAGCAACGACTTTTGTTGCTGAGGCACGCCTCTCGTTGTCAGCATAAGGGAACGAAATGCCCTGTTACCCCTCATTGTGCAAGTATGAAAAAACTTTGGGAACACATTGCTCACTGTAAGGATCAACATTGTAGTGTTGCGCATTGTATGAGCAGTCGATACGTCCTTAGTCACTATAGAAGATGCAAGGACCCACGCTGTCCAGCATGTGGGCCTGTCCGCGAAACTATTCGAAAAAGTCACGAGCGAGAGCAACAGCAAGGCAATCGCCAGCCAACGTCATCTAGTTCGACTCCCTTTGATACCGAAGTACCCGGACCAAGTAGCTCTCCTGATGCTTTGCCAGCCACGAAACGTCCCAGAATAGATCCAAATGCTAGTAATATGCCCCCACCAAATCCTACAGACGGACAACCTAATCAACCGCTTTCTGCCCCCTCTGATGTTATAGCACCACCGACAAATTCCAACGAAAAGGTTTCGAAACCACCTTCCCCTACACCTTCTTCTTCAGCGAATAAAGGCTCCGAAGATCGATCGTTGCTGGATAGTTTCACTCTTGATCAGATTGCATTGCATCTTGCATCTTTGAATCGAGCGGCCGACCTACCCCCCGCGAAACTAAAACAAAAATGCCTAGAAGTCCTGAAGGGGTTGCAAGCTCACCAACATGGATGGGTATTTAACGTACCAGTTGATCCAGTAGAACTAGGTTTACCTGACTATTTTGAACTTATCAAAAAGCCGATGGATCTTGGAAGTGTCCAAAAAAAACTTGAAAAAGGCGAATATCACGCCATCAAGGATTTCCAATCAGACGTGAATTTAAGCTTTGAGAACGCCATGACATACAACGAACAAGGTTCAGTGGTTTACGACATGGCCAAGGAACTGAAGACTAAGTTTGAGGGCGATTTCAAGAAATTAGAACAACAGCTGGAATCTGAAGATCGCGAGAGACGAGAAAATGATAGAGCTTGTGTCCTTTGCGGATGCGAGAAACGTCTATTCGAACCCCCAGTATTCTTCTGCAACGGTATAAATTGCGCGAGTAAACGAATTCGACGTAATAGTCACTTTTACATCGGCGGAAACAACCAATATTTTTGGTGTAACCAGTGCTACGGTGAGCTTGAGGAGAAATCACCAATCGAGTTGATCGACCTGACTGTTAAAAAGACTGATTTGAAGAAGAAAAAGAATGACGAAATTGTCGAAGAGAGTTGGGTGCAGTGCGATATTTGCGAAAGATGGATTCATCAAATTTGCGGGCTTTTCAACACAAGACAGAACAAAGAGCATCACAGCGAATATTGCTGCCCTTTATGTCTGTTAGAAAAACGTAAAAAGAACCCTGTAACACCGCCACCGCGACCGGCGGGGGCAACAGAATTACCAAGGACGAAATTATCTGAATTTATAGAGAATCACGTTAGGAAAAAAATAGAAAAGAGACGACGTAATGTGGCGGAAGAAAAGTGTCGTATTGAGGTAAGTAGCTATTCCAGAGGTGTATGTCGCCGACGTTTAAAAATTATCTTCTAACGCATTGGTTTTTTTGTCTTCAGAATATTTCAATGGATGATGCGCTGAAAGACGCTCGGGAAGGAGGTAATGTGATCATACGTCAGGTCACGTCAATGGATAGGAAATTGGAAGTGCGGGAAGGAATAAAGAATAGATACGCTCATAAGAATTATCCTGATGAGTTTTCGTTTCGATGTAAATGTCTTCTAGTATTCCAGGAAATTGATGGTGTTGATGTGGTTCTGTTTGCTCTTTACTTATACGAGCACGGCGAGGATAGCCCACGTCCAAATACCCGTTCTATATATATATCTTATCTCGACAGTGTGCATTATATGAGGCCTCGAAAACTTCGAACCTTTGTTTACCATGAAATTCTGATTTCTTACTGTGATTATGCTCGACAGAGGGGGTTTGCAACAGTTCATATCTGGGCATGCCCACCGTTAAAGGGTGATGACTACATTTTCTATGCAAAGCCTGAAGATCAGAAGACTCCGAGGGATTCAAGGTTGAGACAATGGTACATTGATATGCTTGTTGAATGCCAGAATCGTGGCATAGTCGGAAGACTGACCAATATGTATGATTTGTACTTTGCGAACGCATCTATCGATGCTACGGCTGTGCCTTACCACGAAGGCGATTACTTCCCTGGAGAAGCCGAGAATATCATCAAGATGCTTGATGACGAGGGAGGAAAAAAGAATGGAAGCAGTGGGAAGAAGAAGAAACAGAAGAACCAAAGCAAGTCAAAGAACCGAGGCGGGACTCGATCGACAGGAGTTGACGAGGAAGCATTACTTGCAAGTGGCATGATGGATGGAGTGAAGAATTATGAAGAGTTGGATCGAGATCAAGTAATGGTCAAGTTAGGCGAAGCTATTCAACCGATGAAGGAGAGTTTTCTTGTTGCTTTTCTGACTTGGTCTGGTATCAAGGAAGAAGACTTAGAGGTGCCTGAAGCTATAGCGAAGTATCGAGAAGAGCACCCCGAAAATGTTGTACCTTTACCATCGGTTAATAAGCGTAATGCCGACGGTCAAACGAAAGATGAAGTTGTACCGCTGGACGCAGATGGACACCCACTAAAAGTCCTAGACGATGACGCGGAAGATCTTGACTGCGAGTTCTTAAATAATCGCCAAGCTTTCCTTAACTTATGTCGTGGAAACCACTATCAATTTGACGAGTTACGTCGTGCTAAACACACATCAATGATGGTATTGTGGCATCTTCAGAACCGTGACGCTCCTAAATATGTACAGCAGTGTGTTTCTTGTAGCCGCGAAATTCTTAGTGGAAAGCGCTATCATTGTAATTCCTGTCCAGACTATGATCTTTGCGAGACATGTTACAAAGACCCGAAGACCAATCGTGGCACGTGTACACACAAGCTTCAAGAAATTAAGGTTGAATCCGAAGGGCAATCTGATTCAAGTGGATGACAGAGACCAGAGAAAGCAGCGTCAACGCAACTTGATGCTGCACATCCAATTAATCGAACATGCTTCAAGATGCACGTCGTCAACTTGTCAATCAAAGAACTGTGCGAAGATGAAAGAGTATCTACAGCACGCACGCACTTGCAAGGTAAGAGAATCGTAATTCCATGGTTCTTCTTCCATGTATATATGGTTCAATTTTTTTTACAATATGTCGCTCACTATATTTTTCCTATTTTGAAACCACAGACAAAAGTTGTAGGTGGATGCAGAATATGCAAACGAATTTGGACCCTTCTTCGGATCCATGCGCAGAAATGTAAGGAACCGGTTTGTCCTATCCCGCAATGTATGATTATTAGAGAAAAGATGCGTGAACTACAGAAGCAACAGCAAGCTATGGATGATCGACGTCGTCAAGAAATGAATCGACATTACGGCCGAATGAGCATGACCAGCGGATCAGGTTAATATTTGATCTGATTTGTTCGTTGCTACTACGAAACGTGGTTTACTTTGATTCTACTAATTGGATCACTGTTACAAAATCAAAACAATTTTTGTATCTTTATTTTAAAAATAGTTATATTACATATTTTCCCGATCTCGGTCGGAATACATTTAGATATCAGTAAAGGTCCATATGCGCATCCTCGATAACAATTCCATCCCACACCCAATCACTCTTATGTTCTTGAACATTTTCTATTTTCTTTGGAGTCGGACCCTTTCCGTTTGTACTGCTGGCGGCCTTTTCCTTTTCATTCGCCAACGCTAGAAGTGAACTGAACTCCGAAGCTGCGAAATTATTTTGTTCTTCGTCTTGTTTATGCTTAATTGTTTCATTCTCTTCATCCTCTGCATTGTTCATGAAAAATGGGTCTATATATAACGGCGACGAGAGCAACATAAAAATGAAGAAAATTAGGGAAAAAGGAAAATGAATTGTATTATATAATATAAAATATAAGTGTCGTGCACAAAAGCTATACAACAATAAGCAATTTTTTTTTCACGTATTACCTCCACCCATTGCTTCGATCTCTTCACGTTGACTTTCATACTGCCCCCCTTCTACAAACGAATGCCCTACACCATCACCACTCCTCCGTGTAGATCGAATCAGAGTCGACGGGACTGAACGCATTTGTTGGCTGTTTTTTGCGACATAGAATGCATCGCAATAATTTGCTAAGAGGAGTACGTGGGTCAATTGAAAGAATTCTCATTGTGCAAGATCAATTATTCGTGAGTTTCAAAATGTTTGATTGTGTCACAATCAACTTTATATTTTATGAAGATGGGATTGGAATTGGATGGACGAAAGTACTGTAGTATACTACTGTAGTAAAAGAATATCTAACTTCTCCGTTTATGGTAAATTACACGCGCTATAAAGAATTTCAAGAATAATAGTGGAGATGAGTCAAACCAAAATTATACGAATTTTGAATGGCACAAAGATAATGTGTGAATGCAGGTTTCCTTTCGCTTTGGGGAGAAGAGGAAGAGGGGACGTTCTTCCCCAATTTAAATGACCTCAGTTCCGATTTGGATTATTCACCGCGTGCAATGCGCCTCTCATTACTTCGTATTCTTCTTCCTCCGTGCACCCCTAACTTCAAACGCTCTATCGCCTGGAATTATTCGACGATAGAGGGCTTACACCCATGAAACATTCGTAAAATCTTGGCTTATTTTTATTTTTTTCGTACATTTCGCATTTTGTAGATAGATTTTAAGGGTTTAACGTCTTTTTACAAGCTGTAAATTTTCAAACCATAGCACGCCTGAAGTTAGGGGTGCACGGAGGAAGTATCATACTGTCGTCGTAATCACAATGCACAATGACATCCTCATGAGTGTTCTTGTATTTGTTCCGAAATCGACTGTTTACTCTTTATATATGAGTTACTGTATAAGTGATGAAAATTATACCCTATTAACTGATTAACTGCTCTTTACATGATGGCAAGTGAATCCTGGTGGCCTTCTTGGCCCAACGCCAAGCTGTGGACGGCACATGAAATGGAAAGTGTGGAAGAAGAAAAGGTGCAAAAAAAGCGACTTGCAGCTATTCTTCGATTTGTCGCTTCGATGCAGCAGGATTTGTGTCCTACCCCCAAATTCGTCAGACCTTGCTGCGATGACAATGAACCAAATGATTTCTTTCAGTATGAAACCAACAACGAGGATGGCGGAGTAGAAATTATCTTCTGTGCCAACGACTTTAAAAAACTGATAGGGTTAGACGACGTTGATGTTCCCTTTTTTTCTTTTTATGCCGGTCCGAAGGGAGGAAGGAACGAAAATGAAAAGGGCTTATGGCTTCGTCTAACTCGATTGGGACCATCGTCCGGGTGCAACAACCAAACTGCAACAGTCCTGCTCTAGAGCAATACTTAAATGCATGGTTAAAGGAATCGCCTCAAGCCAATTCGTTTGAAGATTTGTTGACGATTCACAATATTGAGGATGCTCCTGGAATACCCAGTACAATATCCATGCGCAACCATCGACAAATTAAAGGGTTTTTATGTCGGTATAAAGCGTACCTCCAAATGAAACTTTATCAGAAAACTCTGGAGCCGATTTATAATTCACTTTTCGAATGGAATCAGAAACAACATGAGAAAAACGAGGAACTTGTTTGGGGACTGGGACATGCGAGAATGCGACTACCTGACGGTAGACTTATCAACGGACCTATTTTGGAAGTGTTAGTGGAAGTTGAATTAGCATCTGATGGAGCGATCTTGATTCGTCCGAGAGAGCACACAGGAGTCACTCTGAATAGAGAAGTCGTCGCAGCTTTGGTGACATCCGGATCTGACGCAGCCGCTCATCATTCCGTATCAGTTGTATCACAACTTCACAGGACAGTAGGAGATATGGAGGCGTCAATAATTTGTCCGGGTCAGCCTATTACTTACGTTCCATTTCTTAAACGAATAGCAGTGGAATTGTGTCCTTGCGGATCGTTCCACGCTACAAATAAACCGAGAATAATTAGCGACTCGTCAAAACTTGCCGTCTCTGAGGCGTGGTGTCTTTATGCGCGCTCAAAACCCAGCTCTGTGGCTGCTCGTGATTGTAACCTCTTAGCCGATAGAATCAGTCTCTCCAAAGAATCTCTTCCTCTCGCCACTTGGAGTTTGACTCACGGGCCTTCAAAATTACGAGAAAAAGTAGATTATAGAAAAGAGGTAAAGACAGGTGGGGTAACCATGTGGATCCAAAACAACTTTCTCTCGGGTGCGACAAATGCAGGGGGAACAGAAAAAGAAGGAGGAAAGAAAGGTTCAACGAATGTAGAAGGAAACAAATCAAATAAGCCCATCTTCCCTCTACCTACTTCGGAGTCTCAAGATCGTATTGCAGATCTTCTCCTCCGCCAAAACTACCCAGGTACGCGAAGGATCATTTGTACAGTAGTAGATTTCTGGTCGATAGTCATATGGATACACGACTATCGCTTCTTCTAAATTTTTGCATTGTTCTTGTTCTTGCTGTTGCTATTATAGCTGTCATTGCTGAAGGTCCACCAGGTATGTGAGCGATCAATTGTAGTGGGATCTCTGATCGATGATCATATCACCCTTTTCTCAGTTCTTTTTCTGACGTTGTCATTGTTAATGTTGTCAATAAAATACAGGGACGGGCAAGACTCACGTCATTGCAAACATTGTCAGCGCCTACCTTTGTGAGGGCAAACGAGTTCTAGTAACGTCGAAAAATGCAAATGCTCTTAGCGTTCTTCGGAAAAGACTTCCGCAAAGTCTCCAAGAATTATGTGTGGACGTTAGTATGAGTGAAGTTGCAGGTGAGTGATTTTTTCGGTACATCGTATTCCATTTTAAGGACATGAAACTAGATTCCTTTTTTTGACTCAACTTCTTTTACTTCGCTGTATTTCTCAATTTTATTATCAATATTACAAACTCGTTCTTAAAAGGGATGCGACAACTCCAACAAACTGTTGAAAAACTGGCAATCCGAGTATCAGTTGCAAGCGCTGACATTGAGACTGAAAAGTGCTCTCTACTACAGGTATGCTACGAGAAAAGTTTGCTTGCACTTTTAGACTGTCCTATTTCCTTCTTGTTGTTCGAGTCGACTTGGCTGAAATGAATTCTGCGTTTCTTTCGTTGTTATATAGCAATCAATCGATAATCTCGATACTAAGCTTCAAGATTTTGACGAGAAGATGAGTTCACAGAGCGAGCGGGTTCGTAAGCTCCTACAAGAGCCTGGGGGGATGAATCTGATCGAAAAGGGTAGTAATCTTATTATAGCCGGACCTTGGTTGGCGGAAACTCTCCCGAAAATGAGTCTAGATGATCTCAAGTCTCTTTCTGATAAGTTAAAAACTTTGGATCTAGAAATAGACGACTATGTTCTTTCTGTAACAGGCTTCCATTCACCACCGTCAAACGGACTGATTTCATTGGCGTTTGCAAAATCAGGTTCTGCCCTTTCTTCTTTCACTCAAGGTACAATGAGTGCTTTGGCATCTCTGCCTGTTGTTGGTACCCTTATGGATGCTCGTCTTCGGCATCTTAACGAGGAATTGGAAAAAATAAACGTAAATGGCAGCAGACCAGAATCGAAGGATGACTGGAAAACGGTTGCAAAGGCTTTGGTGCATTCGCTCTCTGTGCATACGTTCGAAGAGACAACCTGGCGTTCGCTGGTAAAACAGAAAAAATGGCCAAGTCTTTCCTTTCGTGACCAGAAGATTGTCAAAGAAACGATTGAACTATTAGAATTAGCTGTTGAAGTAAAAGATTTACATGTCATACTTGATGCCGAAAATGAAGTTAAAGCCATTGCCGAGTGTCGTAAGCTTGATGAAATCCGTACAAAACTCATCAGTAAGAAAAAACATCAGTCAGAAGAACTGGCCGATGCCGCCGTAGTTTCAAATCTCAGTAGGAATTTTCCCCCAGACGCACAGAGTGCATTAATCAAATTTTCGCAAATAGCTGGAGCGGCAAAATTCAGCAAGTCAGCAAAGCCGTCAAAGATGAGCCAGAGACAGCGTAGACGGAGACAAGAGTACCTTGATGCATTCGATCGTTGCTGTCGGTTCATTCCTTGCTGGATTCTTACTACTTCACAGATATCGTAAGTACAATACAATAGTATATGTATTGTATATTCTAAATGCCTTCCTTTGAGTGATGATATTTCAATTGTTATCATTGTCATTATCCACCAACTCATTCAATTATTAACCTAAACTTCCCCATATTATTCATTTATTATTAGCGATTATCTGCCTCCCGAATGCTTGTTTGATCTCGTCGTTATCGATGAATCGTCACAGAGCGATATCACAGCACTCCCTGGAATGATGAGAGGAAAGCAATGGCTGATTGTTGGTGATGGGAAACAAGTGAGCCCCACCGAGGCCTTTGTAAGTGAGGAAAACATCGAAAGCCTCCGTGCAACTTTACCACACAGTCCCCTGGAAGACGCATTACTACCGGGCCGTAGTTTCTTTGATCTTTGCGCACAAGCATTTCCAAACGGGCGAGTTGTCCTCCATGAACATTTCCGCTGTGCACCTGAAATAATCGAGTATAGCAATAAACAATTTTACGACGGTAGATTGGTTCCACTTAGACTTCCGACAAAATCTGAACGATTTGTACCTTCTTTGATGGATGTGAAGGTGGTAGGAGGGAAAAAGGTAGGAAAAGTGAATGAAAAAGAAGCCGACATGATTGTTGCAATGATAAAAGAATCAATAATGGAAATGTCAGAGAGCAACTCGAGACCCCGCTCAATAGGTGTGATATCGCTTATTGGTGACGAACAAAGTAGACTCATTCGAGGCCGCTTGCTAGACGCATGCGGTCCCGAAGTTCTAACTCGTCACGATGTCTTGATAGGCGACCCTCCTCAATTTCAAGGAGCAGAACGGGTATGTATATTATTTAAGAGACCCATTTTTCCTAGTGTATTCTTTGACTAGTATTCTCAACTTTTTCCCTTTTATGATTTGCACTGCAGGACATTATTTTTCTTAGTATGGTCTGTTCGAGAGGAAGTTGCCCCACCCAAAATCAGCAGTTCCATTGGCAAAGAACGAACGTAGCTCTTTCCAGAGCGAGGGATAGAATTGTACTGGTGAGAAGCATTGATCTGAGAGATATTTCAAGCTTTGACGACGTGAAGATATCTGTAATCGAATTTTTCATGGCCTCTAATATGTCGACTAAATCTCATGATGGGGCTATTCGGGGAATTCAGAATGGGGGGGTACTCAAAACAATCCTGCAGAAAAGACTGCAAAGTAAAGGATATAAAGTATTTGATATGGGTGTAATTTGGAAAAATGGAATTTGTGTGGAAAACGAAGATACTCGTGTCGCAATAATGGTTGACTGCGAAGAGTCCCAAGAATCACAATGGCTTCATTCTTATTCACAGCAAAAAGCTATCGAGCGCGTTGGCTGGAAATGCCTCCGAGTTGATGCACTCTCTATTTTAGTAGACTACAGGACAGTTTTTAATGACTTAATCCGATTCCTAGCGGCACATGGTGTCGATGAACCTGAAATACAGAGTGACGGTGTAGACCTTACCGTTTCAAAAAAAGCGAAGCAAAAAAAAGCAGAGGTTATCCAGATTGAGGACGAAGCTATGACAGTTATGGCTGTCAGTAGCGAAGAAGAGGAAATGACTGCTATAGACTGCGAACTCGATGATACCAGATCAGACAAAACAAAGAGCACGATAGATTTCAGTAGAGACGAAACCATCGAGGCAACTTCATTTGGAGAAGTTGTTAATTTGGATTTCCTGCGAGTTAGATCAGACAGTCTTAACCCGGATGACGAGTTTACCGACGAGTTTTCTGACGATAGAAAGAAAGAGGCCGTACAAGTAGGTGGCCTAGAAAAGGGTGCGTGTACTGACGAAGCAATTGATATCGAAAAATTAGACGAGTTGAATGAGTCAGAAGATACAACAAGTGTAGATAACGACAATGGTCGTGGTATAAGCCTTGGTCGTAAACAAAAGAAGCGTAGGAAGATTGGGAGGCCAGAAATAGATAATGATGAAGAATCAATTGCCGTCGAAAAACTAGGCCAGTTGGACGAGCCAGAAGTAGGTAAAACACACATAGATAATAGCAATAGTGGTAGTGAAAGCCCTACTAATCCACAGAAACGTAGAAAGATTGACAAGTATTCACAAGACGGACGGTGGCATCCAGATAAAGATGATGTAGAGTATCTTGACGAGGACGATGATTGGTACGATACCGATAGTGATATTCGAAATAGGAAAAATGAGGAGGAGGAAAGTTGTAATGAAGAAATGACGACGATAGAGAAGCCGAAAAGTAAGTAATCTGACGCTATGGGAGAGCCACCATGCGATTCTTCTCATAAAACGACAACAATCATGTTTAAAGTGCACGATGAAAAATATCTGTAAACTTTCTTGTTTTTTTCGAAGAATACTCTTTAAGAATAATGAATTTTTTAGAGTAATAGTGTAAAACTGGCTATTCGAATAGTACCAGTTTTTAGGCAAGTAGAAAATCTACACAGAACTGACTAAATAGCCCTTTAATACTTGATTAGATTGAAGACAGAAAGCCTAGCATAACGCAATTACACTAGAAGACAAGATGCTATATACATTCTACGCTGTAGTGTACACAGTATGCATTTGCTACAATGCTTGCATTATTTTAACATGTACATGTATGCATCATATAGAATAGGGCAATACTGCTAGGTGGACTGGGAGCTATATTCATTTAGTTCTAGGTGATGGCAAGATTAAATATTGCGAAATTAGTTCGTCTCGCTGGATCTATATTGTATATGTGCAATACCTTTAACGAACATCTTTACATATTGTAAACAGAGGTTGCCAAGGCAGTGCGAGAAATGAAAGTTATTTCATTGATTCAATTGTCCGGTGCTTTAGATGTTTAATAAAATATGTCGTATAAGATTTCTGCTTAATACACCGTAGCTACGTTACAACACTATTTATATTTTTATCTATTCCAAGATGACCCATACATTTGAGTTTCTGTATGCCCGTGTAATTCCTTTTTCGGTGGAACCTTGCCTTCGTATGTGTATTCGCCTCCCTCTCGATCACGAAAGTTCACGGGGTCTGCCTTGATATCACAAATACCGACCATGGCAGGACCAAGCCCGGTTGAGCATTCCACCAAAACTTTTGGATCCCTGAAGTGAGTTGTCGCTTGTACGATTGCGCGTGCACGGGCTTCTGGGTTGGCCGATTTGAAGATACCAGATCCAACAAAAACACCATCTAAACCTAGTTGCATCATGAGAGCAGCGTCAGCAGGAGTGGCAACTCCACCAGCAGCAAAATTGACCACAGGAAGCTTACCTGCCTCCGCAACTTGTTTGACAAGTTCGTACGGGGCTCGCATCTCTTTGGCGGCAACGTAAAGTTCGTCCTTGCTCATCGATTTGAGACGTCGAATATCACCTTGCACCTGTCGGGCATGACGTACGGCCTCAACGACGTTTCCGGTACCAGCTTCTCCCTTTGTTCGAAGCATTGAAGCACCTTCCGCAATACGACGAAGGGCCTCACCAAGATCGCGACACCCACACACAAAAGGAACGTTGTACTGAGTTTTGTCGAGGTGGTGGGTGTCATCTGCCATGGTGAGGACTTCACTCTCATCAATGAAGTCGACTTCTAGTGCTTCAAGGATTTGTGCCTCAACGAAGTGACCGATACGTGCCTTTGCCATGACTGGAATAGTGACGGCGTTCTTGATTTCCTGAATCATCAAAGGGTCAGACATTCTAGCTACACCTCCATCACGACGAATATCAGCAGGGATACGCTCCAAGGCCATAACTGCTACGGCACCCGCAGCCTCCGCAAGCTTAGCTTGTTCGACATTCATTACATCCATCTATGTCAAATTGGAAGCGTACCACAAAGTGTAGATAGAAACGAGATAAAATAGTAAGATTGACAGAATCCCGACGACGGAAAAATATTATTTCTCTTGATAAAAACAACGCAATTGTATTCATTTCTTCTCGCATAAATTTTAGAGATGAATAACGGACAATTGACAATAAACTATAGCTGCTGGTTTTTGATACCATTCATCAAGCTGAACCGCGTATTACACAGGTAAAACTACAACGACACTGGATATTAAAGATAAAACGAGGAGAAAAACACTTACAATCACGCCTCCCTTCAACATCTGTGCAAGTCCTTGTTTGACTGTGCTCGTTCCGACACGAGCGCTTTCGTTACCATTTCCATTTGAATCCGACATGTTTCTGTTGTGTTTTTGTTTTTCCGTAAAAAATAGTATTATGAGAACAGAAAAGCATTATTCCTACAATCTTGCCATTCTTGTTCACAAAGAAAAAATCATCTGACTGGGTTTTCTCTGTGGTCTCTGAAACGTGCGGCGACAAAAGGACAGACAATTGATGATTCGATTCATTCGTGATTGGCATGATCATGTGCGGAAGACATCATGATTGCAGTTTGTTCATTGTTGTGCATCTGCTGCGCGTTCGAAATTCTGTAGCATGAGCACATTCCTCATTTTCTTTCGGGTATGCATGACTCAGAAAACTTCCGGCTGGCGAAAGGGTTCAATTCTCGTCATTCCACGTGGATTTATTGGAACTTTTTCTTTTTCTACATGACCAGATCATTTATTTTTGATGGCCTATTTCTTCCTTGTGAATTCTTTTGTTATACTTTGAAGTATTCTTTCGGTTACAACTATGTATGTTACCAGTACAAAGTGTATACTGTACACAAAATTTGGGCGAATCTATGGTATGACATGGAGTATAGATAGATAGAAATTGCCGGAACTAAAGACTTTATTTAGGTCATGAGTCATGAGTTGCACAGGACTGGACCATGGTACATTTGGTTGGAGTGAGTCCATCAAACCCAGATTTTGAATTGGGTGGTGCTAACAAATCAGGTAGATGATCTCATTTTTTATTCTTGTTCAGCTGTACTTTATTTAAGAAATCAGATCTATTTTCCCATCTATTTACACAATGAAGCTAGTTCCTATCCACTGCATTGCCTACACCTCCATTTATTTGATCAGACTATTAGCTAGTGAGTTGTACTTGACACATCAAGCTGACAGAAATTGCAGATTAAGTTTTCTCCCTCTAGCTAACTGTAAATAAAACTGAGAAAGAGAAAATGAATGATCCTCGTAGTTGGGAGCCCTCTCTAACCATCATACCGCACGACTTCAATGTTTAAGACAGATTAAAAAATTATTTGATGTTCACTACACAACCGTTTTAAGTTAAGTATTAAAATTCTGCGTGACCAGGATACCTAGGAAAGGCGATCGCTTCTCTAATATTCTCCATACCGCAAACATACGTCACTAGTCGTTCAAATCCAAGACCGTACCCAGAATGAGGAACGGACCCAAACCTGCGAAGATCCAGGTACCACCAATAATCATCAGGGTCGAGATCTTGCTCTTTCATTTTATCCAACAAAGTGTCGAGCCTTTCTTCTCTTTGACTTCCACCGACCAATTCTCCTACACCAGGAACCAATAAATCCATGGCATTCACTGTTTCTCCGCCGTCTTCGTCGTTATCCCTCATGTAAAATGCTTTGATTGATTTCGGATAGTTATAGACAAACACTGCACTGTCGAACTTAGTCTCTGCGAGCCAACGTTCGTGTTCAGTTGACAGATCAGTCCCGAATTCGACTTCCGGAAATTGCCATTTGGATGGGTCCTTTGCAATTTCTTCTTGCAAATATTTAATAGCATCGCGATATGATATTCGTACAAAGGGCTGAGCAACTAGTTTTTCTAATCGAGCAATCAGTCCCTTATCATAGAATTTTCCGAAAAAAGTTAAATCTTCCTGACAGTTGTCCAACACGTGCTTGACAACAAATTTTAACATTTGTTCGGCATTTTCCATCGCAGAATCTAAATCAGCAAAGGCCATTTCTGGTTCAACCATGTGGAATTCAGCTAAGTGACGTGTTGTTTGTGAATTTTCCGCTCGAAATGTTGGTCCAAATGTGTAGATGTCACCCATGGCAGATGCGTAGGTTTCTCCTCCTAGTTGTCCACTGACGGTTAAGTAAGCTGGCTTCCCAAAAAAATCTTGACTCGAATCTACAATATCTGTTGTATCTTTTCCATCTTCAGTCTTGACCAATGGAAGTGATGACGCATTATCTATGTCAAGAGTTGTAACACGAAATAGCTCTCCTGCCCCTTCGCAATCGGAGGCCGTGATCAAAGGAGTTTGCACGTAAACAAACCCAGTTTCCTGGAAAAATGCATGGATGGAACCCGCAAGTTGCGAGCGAACCCGCGCAACAGCCGCTATGGTGTTTGTTCGAGGACGCAAATGAGCTAATGTTCTAAGATATTCCAACGAGTGACGTTTTTTTGCTAGTGGGTATGTATCCCCAGGACATTCTCCAACAACACGAAGCTTGGTAGCTGCTACTTCAACTGTTTGCTTGCCCCCCTGTGACTTAACTAGAGGACCTTCAACAACAACGGAACAACCAGTGGTAACACGTGCTAGTTCTAGAAAGTAGAACAAAATAATCAAAAAAAACTACCATGAGTGAACATATTTTATCTTGCGATACATTTTTTAGGATCAATTATTACACAAGCAAATATGCGTACCCTTTTTAGTTTCTTCGTCAATATCATCAAACGACAATACGCATTGTATACCTTCATATTGGAACCATCGTTGACTTCGACAAAGGCCAGGTCTTCTGTTTTCGTATAGTTCTTACCCATCCCTTTATGAGAACAGGATTTCCATCTGTTGATTCTTTGGCATCTACAGCCTTGACTCGGGGTATAATAATAGACCCAGTTGATGCGGAAGCTGAAGTGCTGGTGCTCATCTGGAGTGACGTTATTGATGACTGACTTTCACGAAGATAGGGATAGTTGTTGGTAGAAATATCCTTCACCGATGAGTGCATAGTTCTAGAACTCATAGCTGTAGTATCGATGTAAGAAAAAGATGCAACAAAACATCTCTGACGAAGCGTTGCCGATTTGGAAATCAAGGACGTCATGACAACCCAAACAACAACGGCAGACCGAAGAAAAGAAAAGTGTGGTCGGAACATGTGATATCTCTCCTTTTTTCCCCGGTGAAGATTAAAGATCTTTCGTTCGTTTCTTCCGTTGTGGTATCCACTTCTAGCTAGTCGTTATTGACGACGACAACAACAAAAGATAGATATCGGAAAATGAATACGTTGTGGTATGAGGAGGAGGAGGCAATACATAAATAAATAAATGAAGAATAAAGGATCAATGATGTATGGTATGTGTGACGGTAAAACGTCGTACGTAGCGTTGTCGCGCGGTATGCGCGAGGCTGTACAGCATTGCATTATTTTATACAGTATATTCAATATTACATGTTCAAATAAATGTACTATTTACCAACTTTAATCCCGCACGACTTAATACAATTTTAAAAGTTCAAATCACAAAAGCAATATTGTTTGTATTCTAACGTTACTCGACAACAGCAAGTTACTAGTAATGGGACAATACTAGTATGGCTGCCGCCCCCCACAAAACACTAACACTGGAAAAGTCGATCTAAAAAACCAAGACATAATCATGATATTATCTTCCCCGCCAAAGAATCCTGGATTCGAAACAGCCGAAGCCGGCTGCAACGCCCTAGTAACTGGCTCCAGTGGATTTGCCGGTGCTCGATTGGTCGAAATGTTGTTGGAAAGAGGAGCGAAGACCGTCATCGCATTTGATATCGTAACTCCTGATGCGGTTCTACAGGAGCGGTTTAAAGACGTCCAGAAAAAGACAGGAGGAAAGATTATTACATTGTCACAAACTGAAGGGGATCTCTGCAGTGATGCTGCTGTCGATGCTGCATTCCAAAAAGTTCCCAAGTTAGATGTTGTTTTCCACATTGCAGCATTGGTGGGACCGTTTCATAAAGAAAAACTCTATTGGGACGTCAACTACCACGGGACTTTGCGAATCATCGATGGCTGTAAGAAATACAAAGTGAATAAATTGGTCTATTCATCGAGTCCTTCGACTCGATTTACGGGAGGAGATGTTGAGGGATTATCTGAAGATGAAATGCCCATCCCAGACAAATTCGTTGCATTGTATGCAGAAACTAAAGCGAAAGGAGAGAAGGCTGTGAGTCAGGCCTGTTCGACACTCTACTTACGGTATCCGTTGCTCCCCATCAACTATACGGCCCGTACGATACTCTTTTCCTTCCCAAGCTTCTCGAGGCGGCCGGATCTGGGAAGTTGAGAATCTTTGGTAAGGGCCAGAATAAAATTAGTCTTTGTCATATTGACAATTATTGCGTTGGGTTACTCTGTGGAGCAGATTCACTCTACAGAGGCAGTCCCACTTTATCCAACTTCTATGTCGTTACAGATGATGGACCACAATATTTCTGGAAGACGATCAATCAGGCAGGCGTTGCTATGGGATTCGTCGACTTGGAGACAAAGTTTCATCTACCTGTGTGGCTGCTTTACTCTGTTGCATATTTTTGCAATTTTTTGACATTTTTGACTGGGAAACAATTCAAACTGAAACCCTTTACCGTTAAGATGTTGATTATTCATCGCTATTTCAACATTAAGAACGCAAGACGGGATTTGCAATACAAGCCGCTTATTTCTTTTGACAAGGGATGGCCTGACACTATTGAATGGTTTAGAATCAATTGGTTACCTGATTACAAGCAATGGGTGCCAAAGAGCTATGAGAAGATCCGTAATATTGTATATATCGATCTTAATAATATTATAGAAACACCCATACTGTAGAATCGTATTTTAATTTTGCGAAACCAAATATAGAGCTTTCAAGTATTTCTTAACTTTCCGTGATCTTCGATTTCGGAATAAGAAGAGAAGAGGCTGCGGTCATTCACTATATTATTTTGCTTGTGGAACTCACGAGTATCGTAACTTTTTTTTTTTTTCTGGAAAGTGGGGCTTTAACTCTACCTAGAATTATATATTTCATCGGAGTCACAACGCCTTTCCAAAACAGATGTACCGTGTTCCCCTTTTGCACTCTATTGAATACAGTACGATACGCAGAACAAACATAATTAGTTGTCGCCGATGGAAACAACAGTTTATATGGATATTTTTCGTTCCGATATTCAATATCACTTGATGCTAAAATTGAATGAATTTGCTATTATCACTCGCTTGATCAATTGCTCCAAATCACAGTATGGGAAAAAGATAATTCAAGAGTAGTTATATTTAAAACTATTCTATTTGAGAATGCACCAAGAGAAGGTTAGGCATGTAATGAACGAGTCTGTTGTCATTACATTATGTAGAGTAGTTGGTGGATTGCTATCTTCGACATCTTCCAGAAATACTAGACTTTGTCTTCGGATATGGAATCTATCAATCTGTTCTTCAGAAGTCGTTTGTCTGTATTACTCTTACATCATCGGTTCGTGTCCAACTATTCATTTTCCGTGTTTTAGAAGAAAAGAGAAAGTTGGTACTTTTTATAGGCAGGTATCAGAGGAACTTGCCGATTGCTTATGCTTGATGGACATTCTTGATACACCCATTCTACAGGATTTACGCCGTGTCACATCAACATAATGTAATATGTTCATAAATTATAGTCTAATCCATCACCCAGAAATGGATCAATTAACGGATTTAATTGACAAGTTTGAAAACGAATCAAAGGTTTCCTACCCCCCAATAGGTGATTGGATGTTATTAGACATAAGTATTTGCAAGCCCCAGGTTATTGATAATGAAATGAAATCCACATTAACAACAGACGAATTTGTTATGAAACCAGAAGCTGTTACAGAAACCACTACTGCAGATACTACGTTTGGATCCCCTATCATGAGTATACCCACCAAACAGGCGCCTGTACCAGTAACCTGAAGTGTCAAAACATATCTGTAACATAATCTGGTAATTTATACCACCCTACATCTTATGATATATACAGTACAAGGAAACAAAAGCAGCACGACGATAACAGTAAAATTGAAGAAAGAATGAAACTTAGTAGTCTAGTCTTAAAAAGTAAAAGTTATACGTATTGATTATATTACCATGGACCAATTGTTTTCCTTTTCAGTTGTCTAATATCTTTAGATGGCATTCTTATCAGCATCGGGAGCTGGGCCTGTACTTTCACTTCCACCAGTCTTATAATGACGAGAGATGACACCCAAAGTCGGATGAAACACAAGCCAATTGGGTGGGTAATCATCCTCATTCAAAAAAGCGGGTTCCAGCGGTTTTAGCCCATTAACAGATGTGGCTGACGAAGTAGTATTGATTACAGGAGATTCCACTTTTTTCATAGTCATCAAAGGTGGAGGTGGCCCGTAGGATAAAATCCGCTTACCACGTTGGAGAAAATTGCGATTGCCGCTGCGTCCTTTATCACTATTTTGCATGTGGATTGAGTCTACCTGCGGGAACGGATTCTGTGCATAGTTTCCAACACTTCGAATAAGCTCACGCGATATTTGATAATATCCTCGTATAATATCTGCAAGGTTGAGAATCAAATTGAAGAATGTTTGTTTGATTCCTTCATCCAGTGCTATGTAGACAAAACTTGAGACATTCGATCGGAATTGCAGGAGCACAATGACCAGCACAGCCACTATCATCCCATAATTAGGTCTAGAAATCACATCCCATACGACTGACAACATGCTTAAATACCTGTCGTTCATTTTATTGTTACGATTGTGTTCGAATGATGTTTCGTAGTTGTCGTTGTAGGTTTGCGACCAAATTTGACTGCACAAAATTTCTCGTTTTTATTAGGATTATTACGACTCTTGGGTTATATTAACCCGATCAGTAGATGGTAGGAGTGGATCGGTAGTTTTCGTGTCCACCATCGTAATGGTGATGGAATAATTCCTATTTTTTTTTGAAGTACGAGACTGATTCCCGTATTGTGCTCATCGTCGGTGTGATGTTCGAATGTGGTAAGAAGGTTGAAAGCAGGTACTCTCACTGTAAAATAGTCAAGTAGGTAGGTAGGATTGAATGCATTCTTAAGTTTCAAAGTTCATAATAGCGGTACTAGGCGGGACTGGACTGGATTGAATTAATAGTTTTTAAATTTATATTTATTAGATTTAAATTGTTATTTGGAAATCGAATAAGGTAGGTACAGTAGGCAAATTTAACAGATGATTATTACCTTAAGTCATAAGGTTACTGCTACTATCACGAATCATTCATACGTATTCAATAGTCGTCAACGAAACCGCAAAGAGGACATATCTTCGTTGAGGTAAAAACATACAATACGATGCTGCCGTTACTTGAGTTCATACCTTCCATCCTAGTTACTGCCGTGGTCACTTTCGGATTTCTTTGGATATTATATCCAGCTTGGGTGGTGCTAGTGGCAGATATATTGGAATGGGATGTTGAAGAGCTATCGTTGGCTGATACACAACGGCCTCAACCGCCACTTCTCTCGTTGATAATTCCGGCATATAACGAACAGGACCGAATCCCTATTATGATACGAGAGTCGTTCGAATATCTTACATCAGAACGAGGTAAAACGTTGATACAACAATTGCAATCATGTTCCAAAATGATGCCATCCAATGATAATTCTCTGAAAGAACAGAAACAATCAGAGGAAATGCAACCTGTAATAGAATGGTTAATTGTCAACGATGGGTCGAATGATTCAACTTGTGACATAGTACGGGAAACGTACACTAGTATACCATCTGATTCTACATCAATAGGGTGGAAATGGAAAATTGTGTCTCTAAAACGAAACGCCGGTAAAGGAGCAGCTGTAAAGACGGGGATGATCTAGCTGAAGGAACGTTTCATCTAATGGTAGATGCTGATGGTGCCACAGAATTTGGTAATGGTTTAGAAAATCTGACACGAGAATTGTATTCAACCATACAAAAAAGGCAAATAATTGTATCCAAGAAAGAAAATAACGAGGAACGTAGTATTGCGAATGTGAAAGATTCGATGATTGCAGTATTTGGGTCACGAGCGCACTTAGAAAAAAAGTCTACGGTTCAAAGATCCATGGTGCGGACAATATTGATGAAGGGATTTCACTTTTTCGTGAGTATATTTGTTTCAACGAAAGTACAAGATACTCAATGCGGCTTCAAACTTTTTACCCAATCAGCGAGCTGTTTAGTTTTCAAGAATCTACATCTGCGGCGATGGGCATTTGATACAGAGATTATTTTGTTATGCGATAAACAAGACATCGACATTCTTGAGGTGGCTGTACCGTGGTGTGAAGTTGACGGATCCAAACTCGGTACATCGAAATTAGCACTAGCACTTGTTTCGATTTCAATGCTAAGAGATATGATTTGTGTGCGGGCTTGCTACACGTTTGGCATATGGAAGATCAAAAATGGATTATCATCAAGTCAGGAATAAAACTACTATTACATTTGGAGGTTACTTTGAGGATATAATATTTCAACTTTAATTTTCAATCGACTAATTCTGTTCATCCCCATTTTTCGAATTTATAACACTATAAATTAAGCTGACATTGATTTTTTTCGTGTTTTATTTTCATCTTCTCTTCCGTGAGAATCGAAAAAGTTTTTGCCATTTCCTTTTTCTATTGTTTCTTTTCTCGTCGAATTCTGCAATTTGATCCCGAGTTATATCGAGATCTTGTCTCAATCTTACGTTTTTGCTAAATAATCCCCGATTCTCGTCTACTATTCCTTCCATTGCCAGTCGCATAATCTTGACTTGTAAACGACTTCGTTGCAATTGTTTCGTGATATCATCCGACTCTTTTTTTATCTTTTCCTCTCTCTTTTCTGCTGCTTCCACTGCAGCAGTGGCAATTTCCACTTGCTCATTACTTTTCTCTATTATAGTATCGGATTCCGATAAGAGGATATCCTTCTCCGAAGATATCACATCAATTTTGATTTTGTATTCATCTATAATCTTTTTATGTTTATCTTTGAGGGTTTCCATTTCCTTTTTAACTCGTAATGTTTCCTCATTTTCGTTTACCTCCTTTAAGCGTACATATTCATGTTGTTCTATACGTCGTTGCTCTAGTTGTGTTGCTACATCTTCTTGGAGTGATTCAATAGTTTTCTTGCTGGTTATCGACCTGGTAGTTAATTCGGAAGATAATTCATCGATTTCTTTTTGTTTCTTCTCAAGCTGATCCTCCAAATGAACTACGTTATTATCGTATTCGTTCTTAATCTTATCCAAACGACCATCGGAAAGATCCGAGAGTACATTGTTCTGTTCTTCATATTCTCGATCTCTCCTTGCTTGTATCTGTTCAAGACTGCTAGCGTGCTTTTTCTCAATTTTTAGAAATTCATTTTGAAAGTCTTTGATCTTCTCTTCTTGGATCATAGTGGTCTGCCTTGATTCATCGAGTTCCTTACCAAGACTTTGGAGGCTCTCTTCGTAGACCCTGCTAGTGTTTTCTGTTTTATCCTGTAATTGTTTCTGACGAGCATCCATTTCCTTAACTACATCCTGCAAGATAGATAATTTTCCTTCTAACAAATCACTACTCGTAGACGATGCGGTGCTGGATAACGGAAAGTATGGTCTGATTCGTTGCTGTGATTGAACACGTTTCCGACATCGAAGTAGGAATTTCGACTGAGACATGGTATTGGCAACGAAGGCATCATTTTGAAAAGCATCGGTTTGATATGTCACTGATGTGACAACGATAGCGACAACAACATACCAGACCCCAAACAACATCCCAAAGTATTCAAAAGACCCCATGAGAAAAAGAATGAAGTCTGGAGATAAATGCTTAAATGCAACGCCTTCTTTGCATTCCAAAAATGTTCAGTAATCGTTCGGATGGTACAAGAATACTTTCACTTGTAGAGCTATGGTATGGATTAGTGTATTTACTTTGTTAACAATTTATTGCCCTTTTTTTGGGTGATGGCTCGATGCATGATGCATGCATTATTGATCTGATAAATGATGATATACTGTAAAACATTTTTTAGATCCGCGTCTGAACATCGTCAGAGTCCCGCTGTTTTTTAGCCTTTTCCGACAAAGCTACGACTAAATTATCTTATTCAAAGATGCGTGTAAAGTGGCCCACAGCAACACCACCACCCAACACAAATACATCTGTGCATCATATTTGTTTGAGAAAGAGAGAAAATAATAGAGAAAATCCAACACACAAAAATAGACAGAAAGAAAGAAAGAAAGAAGAGAGAGAGAGAGAGAGAGGGAGAGAGGGGAAGGGGATTGTATCTTACTTCTTGCTTACATTCGAACTTGGCGTTGATTGTACTTGTGAATATTTGATCTTGATTGCACCATTAACAATCTCGTGATGACATCGTCTGTTCCGCCACCACCGCTGGACGATCCCGAGCAAACAGATCCTATGTTTTGTCCCCCACTGAAATGGGGTATTTTGGGGTGTGGCCGAGTATCTCACGACTTTTCGCAAGCCTTGAAACACCTACCAACCCAATCTGTCGTTGCCTGCTCAGCAAGAAGTGCTGACAGTGCTGAAAAGTTTGCCGAAAAACACAAGATCGGAAAACACTATGGAAGCTACGACGAAATGCTAAAGGATCCGGAGGTGGAGATCGTTTACGTTGGGAATATTCATAATTCAAGAAAAGAAATTGGAGAAAAATGTCTCATGCATTCAAAACATGTCCTCCTTGAAAAGCCCTTTGCCTGCTCCGTCAAGGACGGAAAATATCTCATCTCTTTAGCTAAGGAAAGGAATTTGTTCATAATGGAAGGAATGTGGACGCGATTTTTCCCCGCTGTTCAGAAGGCACGAGATCTAGCTATGGGAAGCGATAAAGTTTTGGGACAGATAGCCACAGTCTATTCAGATTTTAACTTCAATGCAGCTGATTCAGACGCATATCCGTCATCCTTTTTATACCAACGAAAACTCGGTGGCGGAGCAAATCTTTTGGTTGCACCATACCCTATAGCTGCTGCATCTATGTTCTTTGACGGTCGAATGCCAGAAGATATCAAAGCCGTTGGTCAGGTTGATAAAGAAATGGAAATTGATCTCCAAGCAGCTGTCGTTTTATCGTTCTCTCCTACAGACACAAAAAAAGCTACGATGGGAACAGACAACGAGGATGATAGTACAGGCAATGTATACCCGAAGCTACCTGGTTCAGGAGTTGCAATGCTTAGCTATGGCTTCCTCTGCGAAACTCCCGAAGAGACTGTAGTTGTTGGATCTAAGGGTCGAATGAAGATTGGTTCTCCCGGACATTGTCCCACTATGCTATCAATTGATTTGAAAGCTGACGGACGAGGAATTTAGGTAAGACACTTAATTTTGAATATCCTCTACCTGAAGATACGAAAGAAATCATTGATTCTGGTGGATACTTCTATCCAAATAGCGCAGGTTTCCTTTACGAGGCGGCAGCTGTCGCAAGATGTATTGCATCCGGCAAACGTGAAGCTCCCCAATTTACTTTGGAGGAGACAATGCTTAATTTAAGAGTCATTGAAGAGATTCGAAATCAATTGGGAGTCAAAGCATTCGACGAAGACTGAAGGATCGTATATAGATAGATGATAACGTTATCACCAACGAATATATATATATATATATGTTACAACAAAGCATTTCTATGTATTCTGACTTGCAGTACAAAAGTTTTGATGTTTGATAGCAGCATAAAAAATAATTGGACAAGATGATTTTCCTTTTGATAATCGTCCCTATCAAACATGATGCGCGTGGCTAGCCTAACTCTGTATGTATTTGTAATTCTTATAATACCCCATTTTGATAATACCATAATAATTGATATCATTATTTATGTGCCTGCGAACCAGGTTGTTATGATAGTTGTCAGTGAACCAATAAGTAACATCGACAAATCACAAATTCGTGACCATATAGGAAAGTCTAGTCCTCCAGGCCCATCGTAATATCCTTGACGAAGCAACAACCAATGTAGACCTGGTGGGACAACGAAGCTGACCATGGAAACTGCGAAACTTCCAGCAAATGCTAAAATTGATACAAAACTAGGAAGCTCTGAGGCAATAAGAACAGTACATAACAAGATACAAGTCCGGATGATAATCATTAGTTTCTTTGATTTTGTTTGACCGTCCTCGTTGTTCAATATTTTTCCTTCTATGATTTCGGCACAGGGAACAATTAGCAATGGAGTGCCTGCCATGGTTGTAATGATCATTGCCAAGCGTGTTGTAGTAGCTAACATCCCATGAGAAGGGATCTCAGATAATAGATCTTGTTCGATATTTGGAAAAATATACAAAAAAGACACTCCAATGATGACGTAACATACTCCTACAAGTGACATTGATATCATAGCCACTTTTTGAAGTTTTTCGGGTTCTGCCATCGACTCTCGGTAGTTGAAGGTAAGTGGGACCACTCCAAAACTAAAAACCACACAACCGAACCATTTTGAAATGCCCTCGATGCCATTATGTGGAAATAAGCTGAACGGGTTGCTGTTGTTATTTTCGAAACCGTCGCTTTCGCCATTGATAACGACATCGATATCATTACTATTGTTGTTTTCGTATCCACTGATACCATAAAAAGCAATGACAAGCATTGAAAATCCTAGAATAATGAGACCTAAACGACTCAGTTTCGATAGAGCCGACATATCATCAACGATACACAACGGTACCAGAAGAAATCCGAGAATGATCGCATCAATCATTTTCCTTCCTGTAGTGAAAGGTGTTGATTCTGCAAACGTCAGAATGGCTACTTCAAATGCGATACATATGAAGAGGAGTAGCATAAGCATCATCAAGTCAATAGTCCAAAGTCCAGATTTACCCAGTGCATACCATCCAAGTTTAGAAAATGAACTGGTTCCGATTGGAGGTGGTAGTCTTTCTCTCATAAGTGTTCTCGACATTATCATATCACTCTTACTATGTCCAAAAACACTAATACTCTGTCTTGTTAATGTTTTAGGTGTTAATTCGACATCGATATTGTCACTAGGGGAATCAGCTAAACGAACCAAATATTCGAGTGAATCACAAAGTAGTTTCATACAATAGACGTTCCAAAGGGGAATCAAAAACATCCCAGAAATGAATAACAATAACCCTCCTTGTTTGCAAGCATATGGAAGAGCTAATATCCCAGTGCCAGCTTTTTGTTTTGTTTTGTTTTGGTGGGTAGGTAGAGGTAGGTAGTATTCGTATTTGGTGAAAAAGGCAAAGAAAAAATCGAGTAAGCGACGCAAAGGAACATTAGAATAAAACACCAATATTCATGCCTTTCTCAATGCATGCATCAAATAGAAAAACAACGAATGTATTATTTTATCATCTATATTCTTCTTACCAGCAGTTTTCGACATATTGATACCGACGTTTAATAACGATGCTGTCCCTTTGTGGGCCTCTGGACCAAGTTCTTTTGCAATGGAACTAACGCGTTTCATTTTACTTTTATGATATCTTCCATATTTTTGATTGCCAGATACGAGCGGCATAGATTCATGGGGTGACATTTTGTTATTTGTCGTCGCCGTCGCTGTTGTACGAAGTTTTCTTGATTTGATTTGATTTGATTTGATTTGATCGATTGATGATTGGTCGATTGTTTGATTGTTTGAATGTTTGATATACTACCTGTTATTTCTTATCTTCTTTCTCAAAACAAAAAACTGTCAGTGAGAATTCCCATAGTATTGCTATTCGATTGCTAGTAAATTTTTGTGTGTATGGTCTGCTTTTTTGTCTTCATGCATTAATTGGATACTCCCATCAGCAATAATAGAACTAGATATTAATTGTTCGATTGATCATACGGCAGATAGAACGAATACGAAAGTGAAAGAAGGGGTAAGTTAGTGCGCAGATTGATGTTCCGATCGAGTACTTCTTAATTTTTCGAGATTCGTATGAAAACTTCTTAAAAACAAAACCATCAGTGTAGAAAATCAAAACATCTTCGTGAACTGGGAAGCGCAATGTGGTAATACGCGCACGCGAAAGTCGCGCTGTAGCGCGTTTTTGTTAAGTAGAAAAGCTATGTTTTGAGTGAGCATGATTGAATATTGATTGAATGAATCAATCGTAGGCTGTTAGAAAAAATATTATCATCGGTAATCAAATTTAAAATTCTTTTTCTGTTGGCTTGTTGGGTTTTCATTTTATCTTCGATCTTCGATTCTCACAAAGCACAAAGCAAACTTCGTCATCTCAAGTCAACAAATAAGCAACAACATCCTCCACAAAAAGGGCAAAATGACAAATCTGAAGGATGAAGCGGTCCATCTTCGTCGTCGATGTGTTCTTGAATCTTCGTCGTCATCGTCGTCGTCGTCGTCATCCGTCGCTACTACTGGTAGAGTGAGAGTAGTACCAACAATCAGCAAGACTGTGTCGTCTATCAAACCCTTTTTACTTGGATTCGTCGTTGCGGTGATACTTATTGGGTTCGCGACATTAACGTCGATTTACACTTTTTGCAATGGATATAATACTGCTCCTCTATTACCGTCGCCCATGAATAATGATGGCAATGCAGTATCTACGTCTGTTTGTAAATTAAAGGAAGAAAAAGAAGAGAGAAAAGAGTATGGAACGAGTAGTCGTCTACAGAGGAGGTGGTGGCGTAAGCTGTTTTCAAAAAAGAAGAAAAAGGTACATCCAGTAGTTTGTGATGAGACAGTCCTACCACAGCTCCAGTTAGATCAACAGAGTTGTGTTTGTCACCTAATCTGGGAATCATTTGGATATGATACCGATTTTGGTGTTATTGATACAGGAGGAGCAAATACTTTTTTAGAATCCGAGATACAACAGCAGCAGCCTCATACTTCATTGCAATTCCCATCGGCATTCACAGAAGAAAGTATCCAGTTGACAGAACAACAAAAGGATCAAGTCAGACAAATGGCAAAAGACACATTGGAATCGATTCCAGAATTCGAACGACGAATATCAGCTGTACCTTGGGGTGGAAAACAACAAAAACATCAGGAGGAAAATTTCGCCACAGTTTCTTCTTATTACGAGTGGTATGCTCACAAGATGACGAAAAAAGAACGTGGTACAAGTAGTATTAGCGCTCCTCTCGATCAAATTGATGGTGGGAATTTGTTTTCTTCGTATCTCCGTATCATGAAATGGCCGAAAGATCTTGATGATGTCAACTTTCCATTCAAACTATGCAGAGCAAAGAAGAAGATCGAAGGTGGAGGATGTGATGCAAGTGCAGCTATCCTACATACGTTGGAATTTCGAGAAAGATATAAACCTTGGCTGGTCACTCCTAGTATTAAGAAAGCAAATAGCGAGGGTCTCATTTACCAACGTGGCTTTAGCCCGCCCTATTCAGAAGATGAAAATGGGAGCCATGCGATTGTTGTCATTCGTCTTTCACGTAGAGTCCCGGCAGATGACAAGGATGGTATATATTTTACTCGTGCAATGATAAGGGAATTCGACCGAGCTGTTGCGGCTTCATTGCAACGATCCAATGGTAGGGTAGGAAAATTTAATGCTGTAGTAGACGGAAAAGATCTTACCTGGAGTAAGATGCCAAGTATTGGGACTGTAAAAGGCATTATCGCAATACTTCAAGACCACTTTGCCGACAGATTGGGTGTTGTGGTGGTGGTCAACGTTGGTGGTCCAATATGCGAAATTCTACTCAAGATTTTCGTTTCACTAATTACCGAGGAAGTGCGTAACAAGATTGTTATGCTTCCACATGATCAAAACGAACAAATGGCAGTACTAGAAACTATACTTGGGAAGGAAAATATCCCCATCTGGTTGGGTGGTGTGGATAATTATATATTTCAGGTGGATGAGCATTATGCTAACAATAAAGTTAGTATTGATGATGAAGCTTTGGATTACTTGGCTACTATGCCTTGATATTCCTGATATGATTTGTAGTTGATAATTGCTCAGCTTGTTATCCTCGAAACAACGAGTTCGCGATAATCAACACAGCCAGCTTATCTTTCTGTGATCGCGGTAAAAGAAAGAATGAATATCCTTTACTGCAAGCTCCAGCGAGTGTTGTCATTTCTCGCCAGTGCAATTCGATCCGTATCTTTTACCTGGCTCATTTTTTCTTGGGAATGCCAGCGTGTTCATTCGGCTCGGCTCTGGTGATGAGTTATCTGCTTTCAGAGACTGCGAAGAGCTTTTTTCCATTGCTTGTATGTGGCTTGTCGCTTTGGAGATCCATCAGGGAAAGCCAGCAAGTTAAAAAAGTTATGTAGAAACAATAAAATTATACCGATCCTATTATTGGCACAGAACATATAAAGTCACGTTTTAAAGGCAATAAGATTAAGGGATAAAGAGATGGATAATCTATTTAATCGATTTTTAATTAGAATGTATTCAGTGCACGTTGGGTGCTGCACCATTCTCACTAAGTAAGCTTATATTATCTTCATCTTTCATTTCATCTAGTAACGAATTGACTTGAAAAGTTTCATTCTCATCTTCGCGCACAAAGCTATAATACCTATATTCGTCAGCTCCTCCAGGAAACAAATGCTTTCTCTGTTTTCCTGAATGATCATAGATCGCCTTGTTTGTCATGATGTGTCTCTTCACGCAGTCGCCATCTAAGCCAGCAAAATGGGCGTACTTCAAGCATGCATCCCCTGATTGTAAAATTAGAAGAAGGGCGACAATGTTGAATGAGAGATGTAGAGATAGGGAAAGACACAAAGAGGAAGGAAGACAACAAGGGCGGAGAAGTTTAAACGTCGTACATTGTAACGGTCCAAGATAATGGGTCTCCTGTATTCTACCAGGTTTGTTGGGTCCACCGCTATTCGCATCATTTTCAGCACTTTCCATTCTTTCATGTAGGTGGGGAAGATGCCAAGATGTCGAGGAAGAATCACGGACCAGTTGCGACACAATAGCTTCCGCTTGAAGCTCAAAGAAAGGAAAGGGTACCACACTATGTTGAAGACCAATAAATGCTAAAGAAGGGTACCTTGCATGCCATAGCTGTTCATATAACGGTTTGACTCTTCTTTCACCTGGTACTGCTGAAAAATCCAAGTTAGAGTGCTCGTTAATGAATGGAAATTGATAATCGTACCCAGTGCATAAAATTATTACATCAACTTTAGGTGTATCATTGCACGTTGAACCAAATGATATCCTTGAATTCGAGAGCACTTCAGACGTTCTTGGGACCCAAAAAACATTTCCCTCTGAGATCGGTTCTCCTTCAATTAAGTCAGGACACGTTGTATCCGACAAATAGACTTTGTTTGCGTGACGGGAAATTTCTCTTGCTAAATCGGATCCACTAGCTCGGCCTCCAATGCATAGAACGTTTTGGTCCTTGAAGATAAATGGATCGTCATATTCAATACTATGGTAAACTTTCCCCTCAAACGTTTCGATGCCAGGAATAGTCGACTTGGCCTTTGCTGCGTAATGGCCATTGCAAACGATAACGGAATCGAATATTCCGGAATGTGTTGTTACTTTCTCGCAATTGTTAGATCTGACCGACTCCTCCCACTTTAACTTAATTTGAGGCCAAGATGAAGGATCCTTTTCACCTTTCTTTTCCTCGTCCGTAACAATTTCTAATTGTGTCACAGTGGACTTAAACTGAATCAAATCTTCCAAATCCATGGCCTTCGCATACCGTGATAAATAATTCTTAACCTCGCCGTGAGTAACAAAACTTTGTGTTTTGCCATCACCACCCCACGGGAATTCACGAAAAGCCATGAGTTCTCGTGGGAGGTTCGTCTTCAGTCCACGGTACATTGGTCGTGATTTAGAATTTGGTTGGTAGGACCACACTCCGCCCATGTCATCTTTTTCAAGAATTAGTGGTTTGATTCCATTTCTTTTTAGAATTCTAGCTGTGACAAGTCCAGCCGCTCCTGAACCAATTACTGCTACCTTCAGTTGGGACGCTGATGCTGCACTACTAGCTGTCGTCGATGCAAGACTCATCTTACTAAACTGGGATTCGCGCAAAGCTTGATTGATTTTAGTGCTAGTTTCAAAGGAATGGGAAGAATGAAATATCGTCAAAATTAGGAGGAAGGGAAAGCGTAAATAGATCATCAGCTTGCATCAGAGCGGGCTGTTATATTAAGACTGATGATTGTCGGCAATCTACTAAGAGATAGCGGGAATGCAAGGATATCGTTTCTGACGGAAAAGGGACCGCTGTTTAAACGGAAATAAGAAAGGAGTTTTAAGTAGAAGAATGTAAATACGAAAGGAGGGAATAAGCAGAAAAGAGAACTGCTGACTAAAACGCGAAGATAAACAACGTCGACACAAAGAAAAACAAATTTTTATTCGACGGCAAGACGAGTCACACTTTGGCCGCCGCCAATCATTTTTCTATTGAAGTTTTTCGGTTTAACAAACTTCTTTTTACAAAAATCGCGCCTCTAAAAATATTTAACTATTCTCTTCAATACGGTAATGTATGATACAATTAAAATTTGTTGTTAGGCCTTCCTTGTGAGAATCGAATTGCCAATACAATACTACGACACCGCATTACAACCAGAACAACTTGTACAGTAACTTGATAAATTGACCCAGCTAGAAACTCCCCAATTTACGCAACAATAATTAGAACGATAAAAAAGTCGCAATCTGAATCATGACAAACGACGATGATCTCGGAACTTTGGGAGTCTCCCGTGGGATGACAGAAAAAGCTGCCAACCAAAGACTCGACGAGCTTCAACAGAAGAAACGTTCGTCATCTGACAAAGCGGTGATTGCCAAGTACAATGTAGATCGACAACAAAAGGACCGCATTTGTCAAGTAGAAAATGACACTGCTGTAGCAGATAGTCAAATGAACGGATATCAGAAACGTTCTATACAAAAACGGATGAATCGAAAGGACAAGTCGGTTCGGTCCAAACTCCAAGTTTATAAGACCCGACGATACGAAGCAGCCGTTGCCGCCGCAGATGCACAAATTATTTTGAATACAGAACAAGCTGGATTTATCGAGGCTGAGCACGAAATGGAGTACACGTCGAGTCTTTCACAGGTAGAACTCAAACGCAACCACCTCGATGAAAATACCGCTAGACATATTTACGATCTGACTTTGCCATCCGGACCATACGGGTGTAAATTTGATCGTTCGGGTCGATATTCCATAGTATACGGACAACGAGGACATCTAGCAATAATGGATGCCCATAATCTTAACCTACACACAGAATTCAATGTCCGAGAGCGAGTGCGGGATGCTTGCTTTTTGCATAATTTCAGCTTATTAGCGGTAGCGCAAACCAACCACGTTTACATCTACGACGATACGGGAGCTGAGGTACACAAATTGAGTGATCATCACGATCCTATGGCATTAGAATTTTTACCATATCATTGGCTGCTGGCTTCCATAGGTCGGACAGGGCATCTCATATATCAGGATACGTCGACGGGAGGAGTCGTCTCTCAGCAACGGACGAAGTTGGGACCATGTCGTGTCCTTCGTCAAAATCCTTCAAATGCCGTTATTAATTTGGGACACTCCAATGGTACAGTTACACTATGGTCACCATCATCCAATCAATATTTAGCCAAAATGCACTGTCACAAGGGTTCACCGATAACGTCTATGGCTGTTGACATTAGTGGAAACTACATGGCTACTGGCGGTGCCGATAGACAAGTCAAGATATGGGACTTGAGAAAATTTCAATGCACTCATAGTTATTTCAGTATAGCTGGAATACCTACTTCCTTAGATATCTCTCAGCGCGGTGTTTTGGGTGTAGGCCATGCAGGTCATGCCACTTTATGGTCTCCGGAAGCTTTATTGAAAAAAGTAAAAGAGCCATACATGCGACATTCTGTTCCGGCTTGTGGTCCTGTCGAAACTCTTCGGTTCCGACCTTTTGAAGATGTTTGTACCATTGGACATGCAAAGGGTGTGGCGTCTATTGTTATTCCTGGATCGGGAGAACCGAACTTAGATACGACCGAATACAATTTGAATCCCTTCCAAGACAAAAAACAACGACGCGAGGCGGAAGTGCGGGCTCTCCTTGATAAACTGGATCATGGTATGATTACATTAGACCCGAATGCAATTGGGGGTATGGAAGAAAGCACTCCAGAGGTTCGGAACGAACGATTAAGGGATATCCAAGAAGAGGCAAATGCTCATAAAAAAATAAAAAAACAAGCTACCAAGAAAAGAGGAAAGAGTAAGATTCAAACACAGTTAAGACGGAAGCAACGGAATGTTATCGATGAACAAGTTGCTAAGCTAAGAGAAGCAAGGGAGAAAGAAAAGGAGGCAGTAGCTGCTAATTTAGAAGGCAATGTCCCATCATCCTCATCCTCAAAAGTATCAACTACAACTCCGACTGCATTAAAGAGATTTTTTTAGAACCCAGATACATTTTGGGTGTTACAACTTGGCCAAATTAATCTCTCTCGCTATCGTGCCAGCGCAACGACAGGGGTAATGATTGCAATTGATTATTACTGATGGTTCCATGACTGTATATAAGACAAACTTTCAAAAGACTGTATACTTTACCGCCTATAACAGGTTACGGTATTAATCGTATTAATCAAAAAATGCAAACCGCTAGCTATATTAGTAATACACGTACGTAGTGCCTATACATACTCACTTGCTACTGCTGTACCAGTTATGACAGATCTAAGATCTTGACAACTTTTGGCTCTGTTTCAAATGACCGTAGGAGTGACTCGGTTATCAACTTCTTGGCAGCTTTTTTATCTGTTGCCTCCACCTGAAGGCACATCACAGGATCGTGTAGTGACTTTCGTAGTAGGAAGAACCCTCCATCTTTTCCTGTAGACACACGGATTCCCTCCAAATTTTTACGATCCACGGATCATTCTAGCTGCTCGTCGGAATGAGTTTCAATATCAAGTGCCACTAGATCAAAAAGACGAATTACACTTTCCAAGTTTTCATCCTTGCCTGTTAATCGAAACTCGACCACTTCGTCCAATTCCTGGAGATTTGAGATAAGATGTAGAAGAGACGCTATTGAATTGGATTCTGTCCGTTGACTTTCCTGTGCCAATAATCCTAAAAACTTTGGGGCAATGAACGTGCCGTCGTCCAGGAAATCCTTTTCTTTTACTGAGTTCGTTTTTGTTGCTACCGATCGTTGGCACGAGCATTGGGGGGATTACATTATGTCTTTCGAAGAAACCAGATTGTTGAAACTTTAGAACAATTTGATTAGCTAATCAATCACGAATGAACATTCGTGAACCGGGATTCAACTTTTTCCAATGCGTTCATTAGGGATTTCAACTTTTTCCAATGTTTCATGGAGATTTAGGAAATGTCTGTGGATATATTGAGCATTTGAAAGATTTGGAACCATCTGATCTAGATAATGTATCAGACCCTTGAGTTCCTTGCATGGTAGTAGGACTGTGTCAGTTAGTGTTCTGTAAGAAGTATAGGCCAGAACATTTTCAAATGATACTGCTTGTTACTTAGACATGCAAGGCAATGTGTTGATTTCAATCCATTAGATGTGTGCCTTTGTTGCCACAATAAAGGCAGAGGATCAAGAATTAGAACAATGTCAGATTTCAACATTGACTTGGCTGTTACATTACTGTACCTGAGCTTTGTTCCATCATCCAATCCAAGATTGGAACCCAAGTAGATTGTTTGTTGTTAAAGCATAGATGGTGGTAGTGGTGGTGGTGGAGGGGGGGGGGGGGGCATCATCATTCTACATAGAATTTATACATAGGTTGAGACCGGACTGGCAGCAAGGTGACAAGTGTGACTTAAGTTAGTTGTTTGGTGTGTAATGTTTTGTATCAAAAAAAGGCATACAATGTTCTGCTAAACAAGACCTAGAGAAAATATGCAGACCAAATTGTTATTGATTACTCATATGATCTTATTGCTGGTGATGATTACTTATGGACCATATTATTCTTCCAAATAATGCCAAAATGGGTGGGGTGTGGGAGTCATCATTGTGTTTCATTCATTCGAATGTGGAATGTATCAACAACATCAAAAGCAACAGAGATAATACTAAAAGGAGCATACTTGCTTCAATTAGACAGGAAGCACAATCAATCCGTTCCATTAAAAATATGATGTGTTCTTGCAATGTAATGAGAAGATACATGGTATTCAACAGCAAACGAAAAGCAAAAGCCTTACAGTATTATTTTGTGTTTGTTTGCTTTTGCTTTTGCTTTACCCCCGCGCTCCCACCGCACACCCGCCCTCATGAATATTTTTGCCGACCGTGAAGAGTGAAGAAAAAACATTAAATTTGCCCCTCGTACACACGTTATTACGCACGATCAACTTTTTCACACAAAACGTTCTCATAACATTGCTTTTGTACAAAGAAGAACCACCATGAAAACTTCGGCTGATATTTCCTGGACGTCTTCTGTTGCTCATCCATCAGGTGATGATTCCTCTGTGGAACACAAAAACTCATCGTCCCGTCGCAGCTTGCAACTAGCCGAAGATGCTTCTATCAATATGAACGATGGCGATGGCGATGGCGATGGCAATGGCGGCGACCGTAATGATAGTGGAACCGACGGTTCGTCGTTTCCACCTCAGAATTCTGTATCGAAATCATTTTCCAGTACTAGTAACATGACCATTACCGCTAATAATACCAATAGTGATAGCAACAAAAAACGCCGCATTGGAGAACAAATGTCGTCGACGAAAGCGTCTTCTTCTCATCCTTCTTCTTCTTGGCAAGATTTTTGCCGTAAGGGAGCTCGATTCAAAATATTGCTGGACGACGCACTCGTAAAGGTTGCATCATCGGCTATAGATCCTTCCTCTTCCCAACAACAAAAACAACAACAACAATCGTCGGAAGAAGGAGAAGATGTAGGTGTATTGTTGAACGCGAGAGTCGATGTCAATAAAAATAATACTAACGGATCCAATCGTCTTCTTCAAAAGATATTCGAAGGAAAGCAGATCGAATGTCTACTTTTGCAACAAAAAGTTGACTCCCAACACTCGGAAATGACTCAACTTCAAGCGATCGTCGACGATTTGAGAGAAAGTAAGATGCAACAGGCAGCAGCCGAAACACGTATTCGAATTGCGTTAAAACAAGCATCTCAGAATGCAACCACTGCAAGGTAAGTAACGAAAATGATATGATGCGTTTGACGTGAATATATTATCGTACTTTCTCCTATTTTCTTTTAAGCTAACAGCAACCTTGTAATTTATTCTTTTAAATCTTCCTCAATACGAAATTATAGGGAGGAAGCAAACGAGGCGGAAGCGAATGCAGCCGCACTTGTCGCAAAAGTTGAAGCTTTTGAAACAGTCGTCGTAGAAACCAAACGCGCATCGATGCTCTTACTAAAGGAACAGGAAGAGATTGGGGTTGGTGTAGAGGGAATGGAACGAGAATTCGTTCAAGCACAAGCTGATTTGGCACGGTCCAATGCGAATAAACAGAAGATGCAACAGGAGCAACGCAAGCTGAACCGACGTCTTTTGCGTATGAAGGATCGTATGGATGACGCCCAGGACAGTCTCGAGCACGAACAGAATGAGAAACTTCTCGTCGTACGAAAGTCCAAGGAGCTTGAAGCAACGTTACAGATCCAAGAAGATCGATCTAAGCGACTTCAAGACGAGTTGAATTCTACGCAGGCGTTGCTAGTGGAAGCAACGTCCTCATTTGCCGAGTCACGTGCATCTTTCGATGGTTGCAAACAGGCATTGGATCGTATGTCGGAAGCCAACCAGCATCTTCATCAACAACTACAAGAAAGTCAGACTATGTTGCAGAAAGAGAAAGCATCACACCAATTAGAGTTGACCCGTACACTAAAAGATTATCAAGCGACACTACTTCAGGTGAATGATCAAAAGGATCTATTCCAGAAACTCAAGTTGGAGAAATTAGCGGGCGACAAGGAAAAGAAGTCCCTCTCCTCAAAAATTTGTTCACTTGAAAGACGTTTACAGGACTCTACAAATCTAATTACAACTCCTTCGGTGTTTCCTTCTACTCCCAAGAATAATAGTAATAATAATAATACCGTAGGTACCGCGAATGACACTATCAATAGTATCAGAGGTGGTACTAGTAACGACGAAGGGAGCAACCGTCAGCATTCCAATACAGGTCGTGGCTTTACCATTCCCCGTCTTGGTGGAAAGGAAAATGAATCTACGTCGATGAAATGCGCCATTTGTAGAGCGTCGAGTAGTGGCTTGATGAGAAAATGTCAGTGTGGACGGAAGGATTGTTTCCATCGTGCTCATGCTACGTGTTGTAACCGCATCTCAAGTCACACGCCGTCTTTTGGACAATTATTGGTACTGTGCTCGACAACTGGAGTATCGTCATCATCAAGCAATAACATGGGATCTTCCAATCCCACAGCTATCACCCCGAAAAAAATGAAGATCTCATATTCCTGATGACATGCAATACACGTGTTTTGCATTTTGTATTGTTTCGTACGTATACACGATACTTTCATTTCCTTTTCATTCTCGAAGATTTGCAATTTGCTAGTTGGAATCAAGACAATCAACTTCGACAGGTTGAGTAGAGTTCGCAAGCCAGCATAATGTTCTTTCATAGTTTAATCATTGATTGTATACCAGTACAACATAGTTTAGTCCCCACCCCCCAATAGTGTTTACTGCTGAATTTAAAACGACATGTTCCAAAGAAAAATACTTCGTCTAAACATGTCTGCTAATTCTATTTTTACCTCTTTGCATTAGATATTATTATATTGTGGTCCTTTAGTTAGAAAAAAATCTAAAATACCTATCAATTTCCTCCAAAAACTCCCTGTGGGTTATAAAAACATGATGATGGAATACTTCCGTGGTAAATTATCAATTTTTGACAGGAATGAAACGATGAACATTATTTTCAGGTTTCAGTGGTCGTACTGGAAACGATATCAATGCTTGTTATTGAATCAATAACCGTCATCAACAAACAATGACTAAGATTTCAAGACACATACCACTGCAGATTACAAGCAGCGGCAGAAGTATTTCAATTTTTTTAGAGAGTTTCATACTTTTGATATGTTTATATATAGTAAAATACCGGAAATAGCATACAGTTGTATAATGGCTGTAACAATATTCTGAGATAAATCTTAATATTCCATTAAGAATAGATAGCGTTGCAATATAACATAGTAATATATCAAACAACAAAAATACGTGGAAGAAGGGACGCTTCCACAGAGGAAATGGTTTTGCAAATCAGTAGTAATAAATGATTATTATACTAGCTAGATGACAGAGACAATGTCGATTCAGTATGTCAGGATGCTGCGAGGATATTTATCTCTGCAGACAAAAAATATGCCTACAGTATAACGAAATATTAAGGAGAAAAAAAAAGCTGAATGGAGCTAGTACAGTAATCTATCTATGATGTGTGATGATATTAAGATATCTAGTCATAATAATCAATTATTCAGAAAGCGTTGTCTGTCATTTTTTTTCTTTCTTTCTTCAACTTCAGATTGTTACCTCTTCTTTTTGTTTTTGTTTATTTAGTATTTCGTAGGACTAACTTGGTCCATAACTGGTTTTAACGTCATTACAACAAACGGCAACCGTAGAGGCTCAAAACACTCGTTCACGACGAGAGCCAATCCCATTTTCCCGAACTGAGGATCAACTTTATCGCCCAACGACCAATTCATATATGTATCAATATTATCCAACAGAGACATCGCATCAAACCCAAAGACGTCAATTCCAATATAAATAGAGACGCCCATCGTCGTCCAAACAGACCAATAATAGACGAAAAGAGGGAAGCCATAATTCCTTACCAATTCCTTGTACCTGCCACTCCACGTGTATCGTTCTCCATTATTTATTCCACGAAGAGTTTCTAGCTTTGAAATTTCGCGATTGAGGGACCGCAATTCCGTTTCCTTTTCTTCGGGAGATAAGTGGGAACACCGAGCTTTTTCCTTCTCTTCTTCTTCTATGGTCATGGGGGTGTAATATCGACGATTGTTGTTGTGAATGCGGATACCATAATTACCAAACAAACTGTTACCGTTCGCAGATAATGACGAGAAGGTTGGTATTCTCGTCCGAACTGTTTGAGATGTTTTCCTACCAAATATCACAGCCGCTGAACGTATCATGATAAATATTCTCCCTCTAATCTTTCTTGTTATTGACTTCGTTTGTTACGCTGCTTGATTCTACTTGTATTTTGTACAGTTTTATGTTGAATGTTGATGTGTCGTCGAGATGTTGCTGATTAAAGTCAGTCCATTGTTAGGGGGGGGGACTCAAGCCACCCTCGAATCCTCAATCTCCCTTCCCCCAGAATTTAGCTCGCGCCATAAATCTACTGCAATAGGACAGACATTATAAAACATAAAAAATATAATAGACTTAATTTTTAAATATCAAAGGCATACAAGTCGTAAAACATAAAACACATATTATATTGTAAAAGAAGATATCGGCATTCATCTTATTACATTCGACATTCCATACAAACAACAATTTGTCCTCAGGGAAGTTTTATTTAAATTAAGCAAAGACGAAAGAAAGTACAATATCATGGGATGTGCAAGTAGCTCACCTCAAGACTCGATTGTTGCTGGGAATCGAAGTGACAATCCATTTGTGTTCTTTGAAATAGAGATAGGTGGTCGTAAAGTTGGTAGAATCGAAATTGAATTGCGAGCCGATGTTGTACCCAAGACTGCTGAAAACTTTCGTTGCTTGTAAGGATTGAATAATTTCGTTTCGTTTCTGAAACCGTTCATATATGGATATGGATATGGATATGGATACATATTTATATGTACTCATCGTGTTGGCGTTCGTCGAAGATTTCTTTTTTCTTACACTCGTTATTTTAATATACACATAACACACATTTGCAGGTGTACTGGAGAGAAAGGAAAGGGAAAGTATGTGACACAAAAAATACATGTAGTATAGATATATACGGTTGAAAGTCTTGTATCTGTAATCGTATATGCGTTATCATCCTCGTCAACATTATTCCAACGTGCGTGTACTTACTTTTTATGCTCTCAATGATTCAATCTCATTTTCAAATCGAACTACAGAAGTGGAGTACCACTATCGTACAAAGGCTCGTCATTTCATAGGGGTAGGTAAATTTCCTAATAATGCTTCACTATAGTATAATATAATATACAATTATTATTCCATGATGGATTCTTTTTTTATCAAATTTACTCATCTTGATTTTTCTTCCTTTTCTTATTTGGATTTGACTTTTTTCTTAAAACAGTGATTCCAGGTTGGTCAAAAATATAATATGGGTATGGTATATCATCGTACAGTATCTTCACATTGGCATATTCTCACTCCGTTGCATATTTTATTGTTGTTGTTGTTGTTGTTGTTGCTATTCTTCTTCAGGATTCATGTGTCAAGGTTAGTAAAAAAGAATAAAGTCTTCGTGGAATGAATCAATCAAACGGTAACGTCGTTAGGTACAAATGGTAGCAATAATGTGCACATGATTCTGGATTAATATCTTTTCCTTTTTATTCGACTTTTTTTCTAATTCCTACACTAGGCGGAGATTTTACCAACCACAACGGAACGGGAGGAGAAGGTATATGGGGTGAAAAATGGAAAGATGAGAACTTTGAATTAATTCATACCGGACCAGGAATTCTAAGTAAGTATTAGAAAATCGGGTTTGGAGGCATGTTATATCATCGTACAATATCATCACATTAGCAGGCTCTCACTCAGCTCCATATTTTGTTGTTGTTGTTGTTGTTGTTGTTGTTGTTAATAATAGGTATGGCGAATGCTGGAGCAAACACCAATGGGTCTCAATTCTTTCTTTGTACGGAGCAGACATCGTGGCTTGATGGAAAGCATGTCGTATTTGGTGCAGTAACCAAGGGATTGGAGGTTGTAAGAGAGATTGAGAAGTTTGGAAGTAGTTCAGGCAAAACGAAGAAAAAGGTTGTGATTGTTGATTGTGGGGAAATTTGATATACTTACACCGATATTTGTATCTATTTAGTAAGAGCTAGTTAGCGGGAAATCTATCTTTGAATACCATACCTACCCCATTTATCAAGGATTGTTCATCTCTACAAATTAATTCGATGCATACACTTGTACTGTACTAGCTAGTAAAGGGCTAATATCTATATCGCAACACTATCGTTGTAGCAAAGAAAATAATAATTGACTATGAATATAAATGAATTAGTGATCAATATTATTCGCTACATTTTTTTTAACCAACAAAACTGTTCAATCGATTAATTTTCTTTTATTCTCGAGGTCTGGACAATAGATATACTTACATATTATGTCGTCCATATGACTCTACAACTCGTTGGAATACCTTTCTTTAAAATTCAATCAAATGCCAATTCAATCTTGAATGCTTATCAATACCGATATAGTGAGGAAGTTTTTCGACGAAACGTTCGCAGTTATGATAAAGATATCATGTGAAATATTGAAATATTCCATCAATTAAGGAAGAAAAAGACCCTAAATTCCATGTTAAATATGACGTTTCGTTTTCCTTAAACAAACTAGATGTAAAGTAAGACAAATGCAGAATACCCGCTATGATGATGGAGTATCGACGGTACCCTCCGCCCTCTTTCGACGAACATCCCAATTAAAGATCCGTGTCATGCTTACTTCGGATGTAACAATTTGATCTCGTACAAAGCCTAGATCATCCTTGACGCTTATAAATTCCTTACGGGCTGATTCTAGATTTTGCGTTAAGAAGTCAGCGGCCTCATCATATGTGTATTCCAACATCACATTAGCACCAAGCCAAAGATTGACTATACCAATCGACGTATCAACTTCAGCCTTACCGTATACATTATCGGCTAAATTGTAACGTGTTGTAACAGATTCTCCACCCTCTTTCTTCGATTGAAGATTCTTTACAAGAGCTAAAGATTTTTCAATATCAGGAATTTTTAGGTCGTAATTTTGTCCTTTACAAAGAAACAAAGAAACAAACAAAACATATGTAGAGAAAGTCATAAGAAAGCGTATTTGAGTACATTGTACATATGTAATATGGATGAGATGATACACCGGTGCGTATCAACGGATGCATTGATGAACATAAGCGAAGGGTGAAAATAATCTAATAACAAGTGCTGTGCATTAACTCAAAAATGTGAAGACATATTTTTCCTTTTCTTTCAGACAACGTACTTTTTTGTGTCAAACTGGTTTCAAACGTTTTAAATTTGGAATGCAATTCCGAGTAAGCTCCTATAAGAAGTTCAGCAGAGGCCGGTGGGGTGAAAGAATTTGAAAATACGTCTACATCATCAATAAATTTTACATTAGGGATCCCTCGATCATTTTCACCGTCCGTGATAGAAAGTAAAGATATAGAATTGTCCGTATCTGTATCGATGTTTTCAGTTGTGGCTATTTTCTTAGAGACATCGTCTTCGGATTGTGACATGTTTGCGTATAGTTGAATTTGTCAGAGGTAGAAAGTATAGAACAGCAGAAGGAAGAGAGACTTTTGCTTTCGGCACAGGATAGAGGAATATGCGTCGAAAGTGTGTGTGTGTGAGTGTGTTGTGAGTTGCGTAAATGATAAGTCAGTATGTATGTTGGGGTAAGACACGAGTAACTAGGGAATGACTGACCAAGGACAGACCAAATATTTCAATTGCACATGAATGGAAATACACGGGAATATTGGTAAGATTGTTGCTGGCGCGAGTGGGCGTCTAAGTTCATTGCGTGGAAAAGTACCCCCCCCCCCCCCCCAGCTCTATTTATTTGTGTGTAGCAGTAGAGAATGAGAGAGAGAGGAGAATGAGAGAGAGAGAGATTCTTAATCTAAAAATAAATATTTGAAAATAGCGTTAAGTACCCTAACTACATATTTTTAGCACAGGATTTTGCCCAGGTTTCTACGCGTTCTACTGCTGTTTTTAGTTGTTTCTGGTTTTATTTTGATTTTCTCACCCACTAGTGAAAAAGTGAAACAACATAACCGACTCGTTTTGACTACTTGGATTAATAATAAAAAAAGTGTTGAACTTAGTCGAATACTACAATGGAGAATCATGTTACGGAACACCTTCAACATGATTAAATATTTCAACTACACATGAAGTAGCAAGTATGGCAATACCTCTTTGAACGATTCATACCACTAATTATGTTGCAACGGAGAATCATGTTACGGAAACACCGTCAACACGATCAAATATTTCAATTTACATGGAGAAGCAAGTACGGAAAAATCTAAAGTATCCCAACCGCGATCTTAAATTTTGATTACACATGAAAACCTTCCAGATTTTCATTTGCCTCAAGTCATTGAATACACGCGAAATAATGATAAGACTACAACAGAAATTCACTCAAGCTTGGTCAAAAATTTCAGATGCACATGAATTGAAATACACAGGAATGAATGTGCCTACTCCTATTAGTAATGAGGATACTATCAAGAACAACAAAAGCTTCTGCTCACAATATTTGCAAATGGTCTTGAAAATAACAAGCAAAAGCTTCTGCTCACAATATTTGCAAACAGGCTTGGAAATAACAACAAACGAAGTCAACAACAATAATGGTACATTCAACAACATTATGCAATTATTATTGCACCCAATCATACCAGTTCACCCTTTTATTGAATATCATCAACCTGAACCTGAACCACCACCATTTAATTCTTATTCACTTTTATCTTTTTTTTTATTCATTGGAAAGACAAAACAAAAGGTGGTACTATTTATCTTGAAATCCCTTATTAAAAACAACAACAGTGAAACTCTGAGCTACATCAACAATATTATAACAGTACTGACACACCATGTATGGTCCAGTTCATCCTTTTCTGCTCCACTTCCAGATCCTAAATTCTTACAGATTCATATCAATCATACACATCTCACTTATACTAAAATAAATTTGTTTATACCAGAATTTAGATTCTGGAAGTGTGGGGAAGTGTAGGGGTAAGACATGAGGCACTAGTAAATGAACACTAGTACGAGTGGACTTGTACAGGGCTGACCAAGGACATACCATGTATACCACCACTAATGAGCAACTAAGCTCACACTTCTGATAAATAACTGTTTACATACGTTCATAGCTTAGAAGTCTTCAGTCTAGGAGTGAACTTAGGTAGCTAGCTAGACACATTTCCATCCTCTACAAAAACTATAATTCATCTGCGTTTGTTACTATATTATTGATAAAGTTCCATTCATACAGGCAATAGTAATTTTTTGAGGTATAGTATAGCACCAATAATTGTGTGTTGTTCTTTGATACATTTACACTCATTTACAATCCTTCTTGTGTTTGTAGTAAGGACAGCATATATAGGAATGCCATCAGCAGTAATTGAAATCACCACAAACAATGATAAAACAAGGATGCAGGATGCACATTATTTATGGATAATATGCATGGTTTGCTGAAGATCAGCCAAGCAACAGCCAAAACACATCACCATTATCCCAACTATTATATGTCCAGTTGGATCAGTACGATTTATTGCCAATGAAATCAACACATGGTAATAATTGGCATTCAAATCAAAATAATTCTATTGATATCTTTCAATGGTAATTATCATCATTTTCAACCAATTCAATTCAATTCAATTTATCTAGAGATACCGTACGATATCTACGAATTTGAGAATGTTGAGAACCAATTTTAAGATTAAATTCTGATATATTAAATGTATGATTTTTACTATGATCTGAAAAACACAAAGGTACACCTACAGCATGTACTCTTTTCCCACAAACAAACACTAACGGATATATATATATATATATATATATATATATATTATATACCAATCTTCGACATAATTAAACAAATATTTGACTAGAAAGTGACGCTGTGCCTCGTGGCTATATTTCGACATCGCTGCTGTTAGTACGAGTGAATAAATTTCGCAACGCTGCTCGTTCATCAACTTCGATATCCATGTGCCTTGGTTTGATACGGGCGATGTATATACTTTGGACACCAGTTTGCGTTCCTGTGACAGTGGATGCATCGAAAACACCTCGAGCTCCTTTGAGCATTGCTTCGCCTTCAACATTTTCTTCCCAACCAAGTCGTTGGACAAGCGTCTTCATCTGTTGAAAATAGGCATTGATTATAAAAGAAGTCACGACGTTGCTAAGAACAATAACTCCCATGAGATGAAAACAGAAAAAGAAGATCCTGACCCACTTTGCTCCAGTGACATATTCAAAGCCAATTTCACATTCTGTCCAATTGTTGACAACCACCAGATTAAAGAGAACATTCATACCGCTGACCATGTCATTAAAATTATTAGCCCAGTACTTATTATCAACAAAGTCGTCAGCTTCCAAAAGGGCATACGAAAGAGGATTTTTCGGATCTCGCGTAATCACTAAAATAAGAATATGCACACAACAAAGTACGCAATAAGTTTCTGGTTTCAGTAAGACGTGCATTGGTTACAATAGAAGTGAGGAGTAGAGGGTAGTCAGCACAGACTACTTACATCCACCATAAAGGAGTACCCCCATTGACGCGAAAAAATATTCGACGAAGAAAAGAATCATGAATACACTGCTCGCAGCAGGGATAATATCAATCGTAATAGTTCCAAACATTTGAAAGGCTTTCATAGCAAATAATATACGTCCCAACCGAAGAACTCTTGCCATTACCACGAACTGGATCAGTGCAGAATTGCTATATGCGTTGGGATCTACTCAGTGGATTGTGTAGTTAATAAGGGTAAGAGAACGAAATATAAGATAAGTTCAATTTGTTAACATTCAAAAGTAGGCGATTAAACTTACAATATACGTAAGCCGACGCAAGCACTGCCATTAATGTAATAGAAAAGTCGAACATGTTTCGTGGAGATTCCGAATAACGCTTCCAACCTTCAACCGTTATTTTCAAAATAGCTTCCAGTACGTATACTACCGTGAATATAGTTTCCATAAGCTCCCAAATAGTATCAATATATCCATCACTATAATGAGGATCTCTGGTTACATCCTGCCCTGATAACATTGGGTAGTCCTGAAATGCAATAATCACAGCATTCAACACGAGGACGATGTCAAGAGCGTATTCAAAGCCCTTCGATTTCACAAATTTACACAAGCCTTGGTACCAATTAGATTGGTTTACTCGAGGGAAGCGGACTTCGACGAAGGTAGCATAGTCCGATTTCTTAGCTAAATCTAGAAGAAGAATTTTACCGAAGTTTAAAAATTCATCCAGATCTATATCTGATGATCCATCTTTGTCAAGGAACGCAAAAATGATGCTTCTTTCATCTTTAGAAAGTTTTTGAATCTCGGGAACATCCTGATTCAAAATTAACATAGTAGCCATAACCGATTCGCGGTTGATTGAACCTTTGTTATCGTGGTCCAACATCTTGAAGGCCGTGGTTAGAAGTTCTTTCGATAATACGGCTCGAGATAACCTCCGTTCTGCAATACTTTCGTCATATCTGTAGAAAAATAGATAGTCATAGTAATGTGTTGCAAGCCGATTAGACTTGGACCGTTAGAAATACAGAAGTACGACAGGGGAAGGTATCGAATAGAACCATAAAGTAATCCAAAATTCGGTAAATAGTTAACTTACGAGTTAACTGTAACAGCCAGAATCAGATTCATCAAGTAAAAGAAGGAGATAACCATGAAACTTATGAAATATAAGGCTGTCAAACGACTTTCATTGTAGGAGGGCATCATGACATCAGGGTAGTTTGCCGTAGTTACGCAAATCCAAAGGGTCCTGCGCAGCAACATCACAAACAAAAGAAATATACACCAGTAAGAATGATGTTGGATCATTGTTTAGTCGTCAACTTTTTTATCTTCCTACACTCACCATACGGCCTCTAATAAATTTTGAAAACCCTCGTTACCTTGCGGTGAATCATAGAAAATAATTACTCCAAACCATGCATAAAAGATGATTATAATGGCTATCAGAGATTGAAAAGGTAAGCCATCGAATTTAAAAATAGCAATAGATGGCAATGCAGGACCTACGAATCTCGACTGTGACTTGCCTCTTCGTTGATGGCCAAGGTAGCTACTGGTGATAACTTGATAACTTACCTAGCATTGTCAGAATGTAAGCCATTTCAGGAATCTATAATAACAATAGAGATGGCAATACATGAGTCTTAGTAGTAATATGGCTCTTCTTTAATGATAGCAGAGACAATGATTGGGTGATAACTTACCATTTTTAGAAGAGTCCAGAGTTCTTTTTGAAAGTTACGCAGATGGCTTCCGAGAATCAGCATGCGAAAAATGGGGTTCAATACTGTATTGTCAACAAGGACACCTGTCAATAGACAAGCAAGGATGAACAACCGAAACGAATGAATGCGTCTTTTATATCCAGGGTAGAAAAAAAGACGAAAAGTAAAACCGTCATCGCCCTTATAATAACAATAGACGACAATACATGAGTCTTAATTGAAATAATATGGCTCTTCGTTGATATAATGATAGGTTCAATAACGCACCATTTTAAGGATCAAAAATAGTAAAATAGTAAAAATACAGATCAATTCGACATATTTGGACTGTGAAACAGTCAACCACATCGCATCTGCGTTGGGATAATAATCTTGATTTTCTTCTCCATCAGCTGCGGTCCCTTTTGCGTTTAAAATAACCATACAGTCTCCATAATCGCTAAGGCTATTATTTAAGTTGTTTCTAGCAATTTTCAGATCCGAATCTCTACACCACTGTGGTGGCTCTATGAATGATAAAATAAAGAGGACCCAATTGGCTCCATAAAGCAGTCGTTTGACCCAGCTGTAAGCGACCAGTCGACCACAAACGAAGCTAATTGTGTTTCGAAGAATTGTATGTGTGTCATCTGTGTCTTCTGTATTGTAGGGATCATAGAATCCATCGTAAGGAGCATCCTGGTATCCCAAAACTGCATCTCGAATAAAAAAGGCTGCAGGACCAACACCTAACTTTTGGGCCTGTTGTCGCTCTTTTGACGAAAATGATTTCATCATCTTGCGATACATCTTGTCCGAGAAGTTTCGCATGGACGAAGTTTTGTAAGCATTCAAACCGTCTTCGGGCCCCACACCCACGGCCGATCCGTTTGAGTCCCTTCTAAGGAGGGGGCTCGATTCTTCGGTCACTGTCATGTTGATTGATTGATTGATTGATTGATTGATTGATTATCTTGAAAGTTGAAAGATATAATCTATTGTGATTCGGAATCGTGACACTCAACACTGTTCAGTATGAGAATTCGATTGATAAGTGATTTTTTCGAGAAATGAAGATTTTTATTGAATATATTCTATTTATGTCGGAAAAATAATACAGACGTTTCAATCGTCGGAGTATTACGCGTCCAAATCAGTCCGCCAAATCGCATCTCTTCGCGATTTGCGATTTGGCTTAAGCCCTTTGATAAGCGTGTCAAGACCGAATAACCGTCAACCAATTCAAAGCAAAACTAACCGTTAGGGTTGGATTCGCGATGAATTTGGGTTTTTTGTTTTTTTTTGTCTTTTTCTCTCTTCTTTCTAGCTTAACAAAAAGTTCGTAAAGTTTTTTCTGCTTGAGTGCTGTTAGCCACTAGTGGCTAAGATGTCAAAGGATTACTGGAAAAATTTACTGGAAAAGTGAGACAGGGATACATTCTCTTGCATCACTGCTCTATCTCTAATAGTTTGTTCCTTTTATATAAAATGAATATTGTCTCTTCTTCTTGCTGCTGTTATTGTTCATCCATCCAATTGCGCATTGCATTGTTAAGTGGGCATGTTTGACATATAAGGCTGGCTATGTGACTATTGCTGAACACCGATAAAATCAAGCTAGTCGTATGGAAATATGTGATTTGAGCTATTGAATGACAATAAAGTACCACTCAGTAGTCATAGTCACTAGATAATACAGGAAGAGAGAGAATACAATGCAAATAGTCAAGGAAAACATCACACTCTCTCACAATCTCAAAGAATAAGAAAGATTGTGTAGGCAAATATAGAATGGTAAATAAGCACCAGATAAGTTTGCCAAAGATGCTATTGCATATTTTATCTGATTTCAATAAGACAAGACTTGTTGATAAGAAGAGATGTTGTGTGTCTTGTGCACAGCCAAAACTCAAAACTCCGTTTATTATACGAGTAGCGGCATTTGAATTTCACTGGTCGCTCATTCCCATAGGATAGAAATTTCCTTGATTGAGCAGGCGCAGGCGACTCGCTAAAAAATTATTTTGCGTCGAAAACAAACTGTGATTCATTTTTAATTATGCTACGTTGTTTTACAACGCTTAACCGCCGTAGAGTTTTTCACTGGAAGAAAATTCTATTGTAGAGCAACTAATCGATTACTAAATACTCCAACGAATCATCTAACAACAACGTATCATTATTATTTCAGTCGTTATCTTAACGAAAACACTAGCTACTACGATATTAACTACGATATTAAAAAATTCATTACCCAGAAGAAGGACTGTGGCAAGCAAACGTTTTGTCGAGAAGAGCAAATAGTCTGTAAAACGAAAACGGCATCGCATAATAGCAGCATTGCACCGATAAAAAGAATGTGGACAGCAGCAGAACATCCAGATTGTGACAGAGATGGTCTCCCTCGGCGGGATCCTTTCGAAACTAGAACCTCAGATGATAATTCCGAAGAAGGTGACAACGACACTGATGAAACCGATTCATCCAATTCTTCTAATCAGAGCGTATTCAGGAAGGCTCGAAAGCATCTAAATCCTTCAGGATTCTTTCGATGGATAATATACCTATACGCACAACGGAAGTTGAATATATTCTTTTTCATTCATTTCACGAGCACAATGGTTATCTGGATACATTTTGCGTTCGTCAAATTCGAAGAACAAGCTGAAAAAGTGCCTGAGGGTGCTCATCGATATTGGTTGAAGCGTTTAGTCCCACCTATTGAGTTTGGTTCCATGCATGCGATTCTATTTCAAATGGCATTGATTCCTATAACGATGTGTAGATGTTCCATTTCGGCACTTGCGGGATCGGTTGTCAACAAAGTTATTCCTCTGAATCGCTCTCTGGCTATACACATTCATCTTGGCTATACCATGATAACAATAGTCTTCTTTGCTACCATTTTCTTCTTCTTCTTCTTCGGATTACTTTGTTCGGAAGGGGAACAAGCCTTTTGCGATAAGTTCACGATGGAGATCATGATAACTGGCTATTGTATACTTGGAACCCTACTTATCATCGGTCTTACCTCCCATTTTCGTCATCGGATTCCGTACGAAGTATTCTATGCTATCCATCACGTTGTCTTCCTAATGTATATCATAACCATCGCGCACACACTTGACATGGAACAACGAAGTGGAAGAAGTCAACGAAGTCAAACCTTCAAATGGTTCTCTTCAACTCTTCTATACTACTTTTGTGATCGCATTGCGATGCATATGAATCATCGATACGATACCAAGCTAGTTGGTTCTTCCGTCGTTTGGGGAAGCAATGGTTCTAAATTGGTCATCTTGAAAGTTCGTCGACCCTCTCTATTCCAGTTTAAGTCTGGTCAGTATGCATACCTTCGTGTCGGTGCAATCAATAATCAGTGGCATCCGTTCTCAATTGCATCCTGTCCAGAGTCATCTCACCTTGAATTCTACATTGAAGTGTATGAGGGAAAAGCTTGGACAAAACAACTATGGGATATGTTATATGATGAATCCGGTTCGGATAAAACTGAGGCTTTCGATATAAACGTGGAACTTATTGGTCCATATGGAACTTCCTTGTGTCACAGTCAAACTTACTCCCATATTTTGGCAATTGGAGCGGGAACGGGTGTCGTTCCAATCTTGAGTATGTACAAGGAACATATGCATAATCTATTTCGACTCGACCCCAAGAAATTCTTTGTTGAACTAAAGGAAAGTGATCGGAAACTTCGTCGAATAGAGCGTGCCGAAGAAGCGCGAAAAGGATCATTGATACAACAATTATCTCGTCTGATTTGTCGAAACGATTCATCTAATCGCCGTCCAATGAACAAAGCTATGATCGAAATGAGCTTAGAGGAGACTAACCAGAGTGCTACTAGTGCAACTTTGCATATATACGGAACTGTCCTCCTTTCCCTTCTTCCTGTTATTGGGGTTACATTATTTGCCCTTATGGTCTCCTGGAGCACTATGCCTATTACAGTTCACACCTCGTTGGTGGTCTTTTTGAAGTACGTGATTTGAATGCTTTTTATCTGGTGGAATGAAATCACATCATTTAAAATCTCTAACTTACCTGTTTTTTTCTTCTCCTTCATCATATAGGTATTTCACAATCTTTTTTCAGGCGTGTTTTGCAGCTGTTGCCACTGTTTTCTGGAATGTCGATGGTATTCTCACGTATGTTGATGTTGTGTTTGTTATAATCAGCCCATTCGCTGACTGGTACTGGATTAAAATCTGTCACAATTTCGGAAAATTTGGACCAAACGACATCATATTATTTTCTCTTTTAATCTGGTATATGATTGGAAGACTTTGGGTAAAGGCCGTAGCTCCGCATCATTCTGCACGGTACCGCGCAATGGATAATACTCGAGCTGGGAAGATTGATAGGCTCAACTTTTTGTGGACGACTCGTTCTGCTTCTCAAGTATCCGAAATTTTACCAGATATTCTCACTTTATGGGACTTACTAGTTGACAAGTGGGGTTTACAGTACGCTCGACAAGTGTGCAACATCTCTATTTACGTCACAGACCCGAACGAGGTATCTTGTGCTTTACTACGGAAAGAATACGAAGATAGTGAATTCTTTCATAGTGGTGGAATCAAATTTGAAAGACCAAACATCCTAAAAGTTATAGAAGACCACAATATCGAATTAATAAGTACTCGGGCTAATTCTCATTCTTTATTGGCATTTTGCGGTGCTCCAGATCTAGCCCGCGAAATCCACTATAATAAGATATCGAACGACATGATCACAGCAATGACTGGCCATTGTCGGTCACACATTATGGACTATGTGTCCGAAAGCTATGGTGGAAAAAAGGCTGTAGCACCACCTGATAAAAAAATGACACAAGAAGAAAGTAGTATCAGCCTGGAAATTGATGACGACGACGATACTTGCGTCGAGGTTCAACTCTTGACAAACAGAAAGACCGTATCATATCTCAAAGATAGCTCTATGGCATTATGCAGTATGAGTTTTCCAGATATTGAACCTAATCACAGTGACATTTTCAGAAGAGTCGAAATTTTGACGGGCGATGCATGGGACGATTCCTGCTAAATAATACAAGGAATGTTTAGACTCGAAAACCATAAGTGTCTGGATATTCTTTCATGTTTCATAATCGAAGACAATTAGAATTCTAATGTCATAAAACATTTCATAATTTATATTAGAAAATAGACGTCGGCACATCTGCTTCCGACGCCATTATATATCAACAATTCATATCAACGGGAATTTGGTACCTGGTTTATCCAAAACTTATGCATCAAATAATAGTAATAATAATTCATAAAATTAATCCATTTTAAGTTACACTATAGTTGATGCAAGATATTCTTTATGACATCATATGCGTATCAATGATATGCTCATCTTATTTATAGCTCATATTATCAGACCACCTCATGTTAGTTGGTAGGTACTAAATTAGTCATTTGATGGGCAATGCATTACCTCTGTGTGGTATTCCCATATATAATTCGAACTTTTGCATGTACAGTATTTAACTATTAGGCTAAGCAAATAAGCTGACTATTATCCTCGTACATGGTACCATTATCAGTAGCAAGTTATTTTGAGTTATCTTTGTATCCTTCTCCACCTTCGGCAAGAATTCCGTCGCAATCTACCATTTTACTGATCATAGGTCCTTGTGGTAAGACTTCAATCAAATAGCCATCGGGGTCTTTAATAAAGGCTAAACCCTTCATCCCACCGGCATTGGGTGTCTTTTTAAAAACACAACCAAGTTTTTTGAATCGATCGCACGCTTCGTACACACACGGGACAGTGATTCCAATGTGCCCGAAACCCCCCTTAATCGTTTCTCCATTTGACGTACCTGTTGAATCTCCATTACCGGTATTATACACAAGCCCATTTTCACTCTCAGAACCGTAATTATAAGTAAGCTCAATACAACCCGGTAATTTCATACAGTAATCCCATCGTGCATCCTCGCTCTCTGGAATGTTGGCAGATTCTACAGGCGCTACAAACTAAAGAGATAGAAGCAATGAGAAAGAAAAAGTTGACAAAGGTGGAAATAGAGAAAGAAATAAGATTCATTATTGATTCATTCATGTTGATCATAATCATAATAATCCATATCATTTATTTTTAAAATATGAACATTGCTTACATAAACATTGAATCCCCATTGTGGAAATTCTTTATACATCAATAATTTGAATCCCAATACATCGCAATAAAATTCAAGAGATTTCACAGGATCCTTGACACGAAACATAGTCTGAAATGGTACAAAAATGAATGAATGATTATGATTATTGTAGTGGTGTGAGTTGTGATTACGTAAAGTAAATAATGACGAATTGTAATGCCCTGTTCAATAGCAAAGAATAAGAAGCCCTACCATGTATGTGAAAGATATGTATGTCAATGAATTAACTGTACCTGCTGCATAATATAATCCTTGGTTTCTGATGGACGTTCGCCCATCTGGAATCGTGAGACATCTGGAGTTGTCGTGCTGGTCATCCTTAATAGATTTGATGTTTTTTGGGACGTTGAGCTAGTAGAATAATGGCGTGTACAAGTGACAGCTGATTTAGTGACAAAGCCGAACGATTGTTTCGAAAGGCCAATGAAAGCTGTTGTTGTTGCTACTGCTGTGAATGATGGTCTAATAAGTTTCATTATGCACAAACTACAAGAAATGAGAGATTGTAAAACGAATCTTTTTTCAGCATTATTTTGATCGTCGTACTTCCTCCGTGCAACGCTTATTGATACGCGCGCTATGGTTTGAAAATTTAGCGTGTGTAAAATGACGCTAAAACCTTAAAATATTAAGATCTACTCACAAAATAGAGGGTTAAAGTTACAAGTTTCCCTTATCCTCCTTGCAAATTTCGTCGATGAACGCCTTAATTACACGCTAAATTTTCAAACCATAGCGCGCGTGACAATAAGCGTTGCACGGAGGAAGTACGGTTGCACGGAGGAAGTACTTCAAGTACTTCGTATGTATCTTGAATGTTTAATGCATGATTCATTTTTTTAGAGTCTCTACGACGTATTAGATATTATGAACACGATAAGCATCATCATAACGGTCACAGTAGTTAGCATTATTCTTGGTCACTGGAGCCTCTTCTGTGAATCATTTTCCAGTGAAAATCCAGTAAAAGTATCAGCTGTTAGCAGAACTTCCTCAATCGATCATCAAGAACAGAGAAGAAGACAAGCGTTTTTACCCACGTTAAATGCGCATAATGAACCCTTTCAGGATTGGGCCATAGATACTTCAGGTAGAACCGATGTTCGAAACCTATTGACACAACGGTCCATTCAATCGTTTATGTTTCTGTGCGTATTTAATCGTAATAATCAATCACTATTGAACAAAAAGAATTAATTGTCACTCATTTGGTTTTTTAGTTGCCTCGATGCAATATAATACAGTACATGTTTTTCTGATTACTCTACCATCTCACTTAGTGTTTCTTTTTATCTTTCTTGATGATAGTTGCGAAGAAATGCGCGATCCGCATTCTGTGAAGTGGATAGAAGACTTTTTAGAGACAAAAAATCTACTTGAATTTCATGGAACTGGTCTTAACTTTTTGGCAGATGTACGTTGGGATGCTCCCTTATTAGCAATGTTAGATCAGCCAAAGGATCAAATGATTGTCAGCGCAAAACGTCGTGGAGCAGGTCATGGTGGATGGAGTAAAAATAATCCCTACCTGAAAGAACGGTTTGTGGAGTTTAAGATTAACATCGATCCCGCTTCGTTGACTGATCGAATTCTTGCAGTCAGAGAACAAATCGGTGCTGAGTGGGTAATCGACTTGGAAATTTTGGGCAGAGCGAATCAACAGATCTTGGAGTCCTACTTTCAGATTGCGAAAGATGAGAGGAAAAAATTGGACAGTGATATTACGACAACAACGGCATTCGAACGGACAGCCGTGAATGCGGTGAGTGTTCTTTTTCATGTTGTTGTTGTTGTTGTTGTCGTCGTATTAGCATATGTATTGAACCGCTCATATTCCTTCTCTTTTCTCTAGCTCAATAATCAAACAGCGTTTGGAGCAACTGGCTCGCCATTTCGTAAGGGAAGTTTCGATCTGCTCTATAACCTTTGTACCCAAGCCAGCATCCACCGACTACTCCACACGTTGAACGAAATGCGAGAGGATTCTAACCGAGAATGGCTTCGTAATTTTTATATAGAACGCGTTGCTGATTTTTTTGATGGTGATCTGCCTTATGGTAGAGCCGATGACTTTATCGAAGAATTGCTGTTATCAACACCATCTATAATTCACAGCGAAGATAGCAAAATTTCACTGATCGATCCATATCGATTGGCGGAACAGATAATAGAAACAAGGAATGATATCGTCTCCGAGTGGATCGAAGCGATGTCGTCAGTTAATGCTGACCATCAGGATGGGATAAGAAGAATTCTTCTTAACAAACGGATGAGTACATCGGACCAAAGTGGTAGCGGTAGTAGTACTAGTAGCGAAGGTTTTGAATGAAAACATATCAAAGTAACGGAGTGAGTAAAATGTATTTTACATACGATAAAGGCATATATGTATCTATTTAATTGAAGATAGACACGAGTGAGGATGGAGGGAGACGGAATCTGGGACTGGCTTCAAAATAGATATATTCCATTTCAGAAAAATACTTGATTTAGATTCTATTAATAAAAAAATTAGAGGTGTGAATAATTATTTCTTGTTGCGTTTGCTTTTCTTTTCTATAAACTTCTTTGCCTCTTCGCGTCCGATAACTCGCATCCCAGATGCATCGGTAATTTTTTCTACCACTCCTGCATCTTCTAAATTTTTATTCATGATAAGCGCTTGCGATGCAGCCATGCTATCGGCTTGTTCGTACAAATCTTTCATTTTTCCAAATATACTCTGGTCTTCTTCCTTAGCAGACGTTTCTTTTGTCTCTTCGTCAACTGTAGCAACGGGTGTTTCTTCCTTGTCCAAATCGAGGCTATTATCAGAAGAACCTGATATAGCTGTTGTTGTTGCTGTTGTGGTCGTCGTCGAAATTTTATCGGCATCATCATCCATTACAACTTCAGATAGAGCTGCTATACGTTTCTTTTCCTTCCCCGATTGTCGCATTTTCTTACTTCTTTTAGCTACTTTTCCGGTATTTTTTTGTTTCTTCTTAGTTCTCTGTTCACGTCGACGTTCTAATTCCTCGTAAATCTTTTCGGCATTAAGTCTTTTGGTGTCAAATTCAGCTTCTGCCAATAATCCCGAACCACCTCCGAATAAAAGACAGAATACGCCACCGATTTTATTGATAAATAGAAATTTAGATATAGGATTCGCGACTACCCATCTAAAGCCACTCTGTTCTAAGATAGACATATCGAGAGACGAGGGGCTATCGGAACGTAATTCCGTAAGAAATCCATTAAACGAAGCAAGACCAATTCCAAAAATTGCAAGTGTAGTGTAGAGTGCTACTCGCTGCCCACGATCTTTCGCAGCTTCAGTATTTGCCTCTGCCTTAAAAATTTCTTCTTTCAATTCCTCGGGTATTTTCGATTCGTAAACACTGAGAAATTCTAACAGTCGATTATGAAGACGCGTATCGCCGATTCGAATGCTGTTACCACGATCATGCTTCAAATTAAATCCTTGCTGTCTCTGTTGTTGCTGCTGCTGTGATCGATATGATCCTATCACTGATGTTGTTATTATTGCTGTTTGGGATCTTGTGGTTTGTTGGTTTGCTGGTACCACAGTAGTTACGAAACCAAAGGACTCATCGACACATTGTCCTAAGAAAACCGTGACGACAAACAACACCGCCTTCAAACACAAATAATTATTGCGACGTCCGCCGCAAAAATAAGAAGATACCATTTTTGTTTTTTGAGATGCTCAATGAAAGCAATTGATTATTTCACGGCTACCGTAAAGATTGAATGGAACAACAATGGTTATATCCACAAGAAGAAGAAGACGGAGTTTCTGATAGCGAATTTGTATGCTGTCAGGGGTAATAATTTCCTGTATGCTGTACGTTTGTTGTTCAAATTAAAATCTAGCAGATCAGCAGCTTGGCTTTTCGTTATGAACAACGTTGATTGATTGATTGAGCATTGATGGACTCCGATAAGGACGGACTTTAACCCTAGCCTTAATTATCTTTAACCAGCCTGCGCGCCTGCCGTATGCTCCAAGAAATTCAAAATCCTCTTGATCTTAAAGCTAACTAAATGTAGGAACGTAACAGTAACGTTAGTGTACCTGAAAAACAAAAAGCATTTAAACAGATGAAAACCATCATTGTTAACAGCGTTAACACACCTGTAACGATCAGTTCATCCACAAATAAATAATGATGCCGAATGAAAGTAATACCGGCGAAAGCAGTAACTCGGTCGATAGGAAGAATCCTTCGCCTTCGGTTACCGTCAAAAATAGCAATACAAATGCTGCTGCATTTACATCAATAACGTCAACCTATGAAAATTATCTTGCCTTGACTGAAAAAGCGCTCCAGAAGAGCCGAGAATCTCTCGACACACGCACTTTGATCCAGTTGGCATATGGTGATGACACTGCACATATTGGGGGGAGTGATATGTTGATAGGCATTCTTGATGGCGTGTTGGAAAAGATAGTCAAAGAAACAGTCCTTCAAGAAGTGAAACGATATGGCACTTCATCCCCCAAGCAGCAACAGCAGGAGCAAGACGACGATGCAACAGCGAGGATGACTCCCCAACAACGTCTCAATAAGATCGATCAGGCCGTTTTAGATGTTATTGAATGGGAAGCGAGACGAGACCAAATCGAAGGCTTAGATGTCAAGTCTGCACGAGACGCTCTCAATAAGAATCTGTTGCCCGAAGGAGTCTCGATGGAGGATATGATCACCTATCGTGAACACGAACAAAGACTTAAAGCCCGAACAGCCCTGCAACAAGAATTACAAAGAATAGAAAAAGAAATTTCGGTGTTGAAAGAAACGCGTACAAAGAAACAAGATAATCTTCGACAGCAATTGGGGCAGGTGGAAAAGGTAGAAAGAGAATTGGAAGCTTCTGCCAATGTCGTTGCCATGGTCACAACGTGACTTCTTGTATAAAGTTGGAAGTATACACAAAGAATCTAGTCAGGGGGTCGTTATCTACTCAGTTACTTTGGAATAGTATGAGCGAGGATTATCAAGCTATAATTACTTTGACAATTAATGTATAATATTTAAAGATGACATAAATTATGTTCTTATATACGTCAATCAAATAGTAAACTATTACCCACTTGATGTAGCACGCTAGTATGGATTAAAGTCGAAGTCGTATGAAGGTCGCATCAAAAAAGACGGATACCAAGATATAGGATAAATTCTATGACGAGAATATTATCTACATAGTATCTTTTATTCTGCGGTAGTTGTAGTAACTTCTATTCTGTTACACCGAGTACACATACATTTATCTCTCTTGACTCGTCTTAGATTTGTCTATAATCTGGAATATTTTTCATCCACACATCCACTTAGAATAACCAAATGTTTGATGTAATAAAAAGGTGTGTGTGTGTGTTGGGGGGGGGGGGGGGGGTTAGGATGGTGTTGACTTACATAGGATATATAATAGTAATAGTATACTTTGTAGGGGCAGAAGTGGCGCCTGTAAGCTGAGTCCAATGCTAAAAGAGTAACAAAAGGAAAAAGGCATCAGTTAGTTGCTGCTATAGTACTACTGCAACCCCCCTGCGCTTACAGTAGCTGCAGAAGATGCATTTTTGAAACATCAAAGGTGCAAGGAATTGGCTTGTGATTATGGGTTCCCATTGTAAAGTGACAAGATCAAAATAGAGTGTAGTATGGACCAATTCATGGTCAGACACCAAACATATCCAGGTTTAAGTTGTAACTTAGTTAAAACTACACACATAAGTTACTGCATAATAACACAGTTGTACTTCCTTAGCTTCTAACCAATTCATCGCGCCAAAATAATTCACCATGACGCTTTACTACCGGTAGCAATGATCATGATGTTTGTATTTAACGATGACAAAACTGTTGACAATGACACATTCCGATTTCCAACAGAAACGAGCGTAATAGCAAGTCTAGTAAAATATTTAGAAAAGAAAGGAAAGGAATATATAAATTGTATTAGGCAGAATCTTACTATTGTCTTACTATATACAGAGTGTTAACATACATGATCGTAAACCATGGCTAGCAACAAAAAACGAGCAGCAGGTGGTGGTGGTTGCAGCACAGAAGGAAGAAGCATAGTGGAAAAACTTGATATTTTGCGTTCATTAGGTGTGCCTGTTGTGGAGTCTGATCTTGCTAGATGTCTATCACAATCTGGTTGGAATGTAGAAATAGCTGCTGAAAGATTAATTACTGGCCAATTTAGACCCTCGAAGAAACCGAACAAGAAAATTAACTCCGACCTCAATATCAATACTAAAGCGAGCACCTCATCATCGCCATCATCATCGTCGCCATCGTCATTATCGCCGACTTCAGCATCATTCGGCTCAAACAAGACTCCACGACAAGCAATCACCCGAAAGAAAAGTGACCATCGTAACGTTACGCCGTCATCGACTGGATCATTCAGAAAAGCAGAATCGAACATATCTCAGCCGTCACCAAAGCTTCCCAAAACCACGTCGACAAGTAATAGAAGTTGCAATGTAACTACTGATCGAATGGGAAAGGAAGGGAACATAGATAATGGTTGTTGGCTCTTATGTCAACGTTGGGTCAGCGATGGTGTGAATCTAAAACGTGATGCTAACTGCGAATACCAAGAAGAATTACACGTTCTAGTAGAAACATCATCGGCATCACCAAATAATGGGAGTAGGAATGATAATAGCAACAGTAATCGGTATCAGCAAAACAAAACAAATAAAAACAATGACAACAGCCTGAGATTTCGGTCTGGGACGCGTCGTATTGAGGGAAGTTTCCCTCGTTATCTTTCATTGATACTTGGTCCGCTACTTCGAAATCGGCTCGTTATAATAAAGGCTACTACGTTGATGGAAGAACGTCGATTAAATATTGGTTCTCAAGTAGCATTTAGCTTGTCGGTATGGATTGATCCGATCGAATTCTTCGCCATCTTTGATGATGACAACAGCAACAACAACAACAACAGTAACAATAACAATAACAATAACGATGGGAAAACGACAAGTACCTCTGAACGTGACAGCAGCAAAGCTATCGGTGCCTCATATTCAAAACAGTTTGTTGCCTCCGCAGCATATTCTGGCGATAACGGTGCTAGCAAAAATGGTCGAGGTCTAAATAACAATGATTGCAATAACAATAATTGCCGCGAGGCCGCCTTTTTGCTATTGCAATGGGCGCAACATGGAAAGCCAGAAGTCCAAAACGACAATAATGCGAACAAACAGGCGGTATTGGGATCGGGATTGGGTGATGACGACGACGATGATGACGATGATGACGATGATGACGAGAACGAAGAAGACGTCGATATGACGAAGTCCCTCGTCCACAAATCGGCGCTTGATGAGTTGGCTGCCATTCCTGATTGGGCTCAAGGCGTTCTCAGCACCGAGCGCAACGAAACTACTGGTATCACGAACGACAATGACGATGATGAAAACACAATGGATACACCTTCAGGTTTCAAAGACGGTGTTCAGCTTCGACCGTACCAAAAACAGGCTCTATACTGGATGACTCAACGAGAAAAGAAAGTTGGCAGCGGTAGAAGTGAGTTAATTCAACTATTAAAAGAATTAGCCGGTGTAACGAAGCCAATAGGAGGAGGCGATGACGATGAAGTGACTGTATTAGATACACAAAAGACGATCTGCTGTGATTGCGGTCCCGTCCAGGTCGATACTAATCGGGTAGAAGCACCCTCGGTTGCTGCTTTTGCGAATAATATGTCGACATCTTTGACGGCGCACCACCACCCATTGTGGGAACAGCGATTTTTATGCAACGACCAACAAAAAAAAGCTTTAAGTTTTTTCGTCCAACCTTGTTTTCGAAATGCAGCCGCTGCCCCTCCACCGCCCCCAGCTCCAGCTCGGGGTGGCATTCTTGCTGATTCTATGGGCCTGGGAAAAACCGTCCAACTGCTCTCAATGATGCAAGCAGATAAAGAAGATGAAGATGAAAATGAAACTAGCTACTATGGGACACTAGTTGTAGCGCCCCTATCCCTTCTGCACCAGTGGGAGCAAGAAATAGAAACCAAAACACACCTTACGCACCGAATTCATTATAACGATGGAAAAAAGAAATTATGTGTGCGTTATGATAACATCGACGTTGTGTTGACTACCTTTGGGACACTTCAGGCTGAATTTCGAACTCAGCAAAAGCAAAACGAAACGACAGGCAAGCTCCTATCCAAAATGTGGAAGAGAGTTATTTTGGATGAATGTCACATAATTAAAAATCATCAAACCCTTGTCGCCAAAGCATGTTGTTCGGTTCGCGCAGAAAGAAGATGGTGTGTTTCAGGAACAATTATTCAGAACTCGCTACATGACCTTTATTCCCTAATACGATTTCTTCGTCACGAACCATTCTGCGAAAAAGCATTCTGGAATAACACCATTACCAAGGTAGATTTTTCTGTTGCTTTAGATCGTGTTAAAAAAATAATTTGCCCAATCATGATACGTCGAACGAAAGAGACACTTGACAGAAACGGGAAGCCGATTTTAATCCTTCCTGAAATCGAGTAAGTGACTTGACTATTATTTTTCTTCTTCATAGTGTCGTAAAACCATTGCTTAAAGTCCTTCTGTTTCTTTTTATCTTCTAGCTACAAGTCGGTTACGGTAGAATTTTCTCCAGAGGAAAGACAGTTTTATGAGGCTCTTTACCGGAAATCATTCGACATTTTCAAAGGTTTCATCCAAGCCGGAAAAGCATCTTCATCTTGGCTCAAGATTTTCTCTTTACTGCATCGACTACGCCAGAGCTGTTCTCACGTTGCCCTGACAGTAAAGTCACACCTTGATGACGAAGAGTGGACGTCAAATATCGAAAACGAAGCTCCCACGAAAAAAAGAACAAACCAAGACCAAGAGAATGATAAAGACTCAATTGATTCATCTTTTCTGGAAGATCTTCATCAAACATTCAAATCGATGCAAAGCAGATCAAATACTGTTAACGACGATTCAAACAATGAGTATGTTTCGTCAGTAGCTCAAATGCTCAATAATGCTATTCAAAATGAATCATCAGAGTTAAATGAAGAGTGTCCTATTTGTCTTGACGTCATTGATGTGGCGACGGAGCCTGTCCTCACCCCGTGCCTTCACATGTTCTGCAAAGGTTGTCTACTGGATTATACGAAGAATGAGAGGCAGAAGAAACTATCAAATACAAAAACGGTAAATCCAATCTGCTTAAACAGTGGAAACTGCCCTGTTTGCTCTAAAGAAATCGACGATCGAAAGATTCTTCGAATGAAATATTCCAGTAGTGGAAAGATCCAGACTAGTTTCCTTCATCAACAATATCAAGAAATTTCACCTGAAGATTCCTCTCACAACGAGGAAGATGTAGACGCTAGAAAAACTCTACAGACAGCCATTAAAGGATCGAGTAGTTCGAAACTAGCAGCTATTCATAAAGAATTGCAAATTATTTGGGAAAAAGAACCAGGATCAAAAGTGCTGATATTTTCTCAATTTTTGGGATTCCTAGATATCATACAGAAATCTTTCAAAACGAACAATATTCGCTACTCGCGATTGGATGGGTCCCTGAGCTTGAAGGATAGAATGAAGGTCCTTCGTGACTTTGGATGTGAATCTCCAGGATCCACCTCGTCTCTGAATTCAAATGCTGGATCGGTTTTGTTGATTAGTATGAAAGCTGGAGGAGTGGTATGTATATTATATTGTTGTATTGTTGTTGACATTTTCAAATTGTACTGTAGAAATATCATCGAATATTTACTAACTGTCAAATGAACAAACAATGTTTTTGTATTTGTTTCTTATTAGGGATTGAACCTTGTTGCAGCGAGAAGTGTCTTTATCGTTGGTAAGCAAATACAATATTATATTATAAGGGGTTATATTCTTAAGTTCTTTATATGCATGCATGACTAACCACATCATCTTTCTTTAACATTTTAAAAGACCCCTGGTGGAATTCCGCCGTTGAAGATCAGTGCGTCGACAGAATTCATAGAATTGGCCAAACCGCTGAAAAGATCTACGTTCGGAAGTTTTTTGTGTCGAATAGTATCGAAGAGCGCATTCTTGAGCTACAAAAACGCAAGAAAAATATAGCCAGTGCCATTTTGTGTGACAAGGGAACTGCAGGAGCGGATGGAATAGGGGCTCGTCCGTCTTTGGAGGATTTCAGAATTCTTTTTGGAGACTTGACTTGATCAGCCATTAGGTTCGCGTAGTATAAAGGAAGCTTTTTTAGGGGGGGGGGGGGGGGACTACACACCTTAACCAACAAAATCAAGTGCAATGCATGCAATGCTATATTTTTGCAGTGTCGCGTCATCAAATGGAAACGATGATGCTTTTTTTACAACTGTTACTCTGTACTTCGGTATTTACTATTCTATGACATAAAAGATTGATCGAAATCGATGTCTTAACTAGAAAGCACCCATACATCTCTGAGGTCGCGTTAACATTCATCACAATCTAGGCCGTATCCGCCTAGAACGTGCTTTCCTGGAACTGAAAAACCAATATACTAAACGACGTACTTTGGTGGTCTCATTTTGCTGGTACATCCATAATTATATGATCTACCAGGGTACTAGATAGACGAGTAACTTATTGTATCTTGCGGCTACTGTACGCACAAAGTATGACGATATGTACTACTAGATAGCACAACGGGGTACGACTGAGTCATTTGAGATTATTTTAAGTGCCTTATGATTCTCGATAAAAGTGAGAACGCAAAAAAAAAACATTTTGGAGCGAACCACTTTATGATTTCTGAAGCAGTGGCCTACAAAAAAATTTACACTAGCAAAAGCATTCCTGTTACTTGATTATGTTATCTGTGTATTGCTAGTTTTCGTATGTAATGGGAATTTGCAATCAGATGGTTATGGGCGCATTTGCTATCTTATTTGGCCTTAGCTTTAGTAATTTTGGTCAGCGATTTTGAGCAAACACTTAGCCAACGAACAAATAAATATAAATGGTAACAAATTTACTTCACTGTTGCGTTGTCGATGCAACACTGGCTACTTGTACTATACACAGTAACGTGCATATTTTATTTTACTTGCTTTGTTTGACATAGTATCATCCATTTCTTTCCTTTTCCCCCTTTCGTCATTTGAAACTAGAAGGATCGAGATCAATTCCCTTCTGAGAAATAACCCATATGTCTTTCGTATCTCTATACAATTCGTTGTAGTCGAGACCATACCCTACAATAAAATGGTCAGGTATAGAAAATCCAACATACTTTGCCTTACATTTCTGGGGCACTTTAATACGTTTTGAAAGAAGAGAGCAAACTTCCAATGATGCTGGGTTGACCTTTTCCTTCAAGATAGGAATCAAATGGGATAACGTCGTCCCGGTATCTACGATATCTTCAACTAGAATCACGTGTTTTTCCTTCAGACCTTCCAAATCTTTATCCAAAAGTCCCATCTTCACGTTTCCCGTAGAGCCCATCCCCTCATAGGATGACACTCTTATAAATTCCATACTGTATCCTTGTCGACAATCCTGCAAAGCGTCGAGTAAATGCTGGTAGAAAGGATTTGCTCCTTTCAACACGCAAACTATGACAGGTCGACAACCCCGGTAATCTTCATTGATCTGCACTGCTAAGGAGCGCACAACTTCTTTGATTTCTTCCTTGCTAATCATTAGACTGTCGAAATGGCCTTCATATTCTGTTGGATAAACACAATTCGAAGCATCAAGCTTCCTCGAGTCGTCAGGGATAATTATAGGGTCAACCATGTTTCAATCTACGTTACCACAACAACTATTCAAAGTATGCAGGGATTTCATTTGTCTCGAGAAATAATAATTATGATACGATATGATTTTCGAGTTGTCGAGATGTTTGATTTTTTTTATGATTCATTTTTTTAAAATCGCGCGCATCTCTTTGATGGTCACGGTACATCATGTTAATGGTTGGACAACTGACGGACGACTAGTGACTTAATGGACAATCTTAACCTTATTTAACTTGAGCTTTAATTGAATAGAATTACTACCTGGAGAAGCACTAGTGCTTACTCATTAAGAAAGGGGGGAAGGGGGTGGAGGTACGCCCCGGCGCCGTAGTCGCCAAAGATCGCTGGCTGTTAAAACCAGTCAGTAGCTTACAAAGAGATGCCATTCTCTTAGCTTGTAACATCAGGCCAGTATCATAATGCTTAGGTAAGTGAAAAGATGGGTTAGATTATAGATGAATATAATCGGGCTAAACATGAACTCATAGACTGGGGAGGGGATTCTCCATTCATGTCTTTAGTATAAAACATGGGGGACGTCTGCAACCCCAAATCTTCTAACTTCAATTTCGCCATTAGCAACAATACTTGCGTCATGTTCAAAAAACTTGAACCATTCATATGGTATCAACCTCATCTCAATCCAGGGTGGGCGGGCAGGAGAATAAACTTAATACAGTTGATTTTGGTAGATACTTAAACTGATCAGGATAGGATCTTTAGATCTTATACTACTGACTTTAGTTCGAGGTAGACTTTTGATTAACTCTGATAACAAAGTTGTGGTCCTTTACCATTGTCTTGAGCCAAAGCATATATCAGAGCGCAACATATTCCTTGGTCCTGCGTCTCTTGTTGTTTGCGCGTTGTCTGCCACTTTCATGTACCTACTAAGCTTGGGCATGTTTGGGCTAATTGCATTTTTTTTGAGAAGAACATTTGCTGTTACAGAATAGCAGAAACAAACTTTTGGCCCATTGATTTATTCCTCTTCAAATGTAACAATCATAACATATCAATGAGGGTGTAGAACTTGAAGCTATTCCATCTGGGTATTCAAATTTTGCTAAACTTCTACTAAAATAAAAATAGTTCTGCGCTATTTTTGAAAGTTATCAAAGTTTTTGTACTGGAAAAAGTTGTATCAAAACATACTTTATGTCAGGTATTATACAATTGAATTCTATTATTATTACAGTCTTTTCTTGTTTCTCTCATCTTCTAGAAATTCCCTTACGGAAAATCCTGTGACCAAATTTGTAATATGAATGTCTATTCTTCGTCTACTACTTTTAAGAGCTGACTGACAAGATCTGCTTCGAACTCTACACGCAGGCATAAGTACACTTTGGAATCTTCCATAGACAAATCCCAATTTCCCTTCCGTTTTGAGCTTGATATAAGGTCGAGAACATCCTCTACATCGTCTAGGTTCATCAATTTAGCAATCTGCAACAAACGCGATAGGGGTGTGCAAACATTACAGAGTGCAACATTCGACGAATTGAATTCGTTCGAGCCTAAGCGATCTTTTGCTGTTTGAATACAAAGAAAAAGTACGGTTGACAATATACGAATACCATGTTAGTAAAAAGAAAAAAGGGACTGTTGATAAGACTGCAACTGCAACTAGCTAGAAGGCAGTGGATACGACAATTGGTGTCACTTACCATAGTGGATTAGATCTCTCATGTCAGAATCTAAACTTAATGCCCCCAAGGCTGTAAATCGACACTGGAGAGGGAAACAGAAAGGAATTAGAGGATATTGATATAAGGAATTTCATATAGGAACAATAAGATACAAATTGGTTTCAATGTCTTCAGCCTACCTTTTTCAAAGAAACCTCCAAACGCTTTGAGACTGTCCCAAGGACACCTAACACCAGGTTATCAGCAAGTCGGGGTGCTAAGTGCCGACATAAAGGCACAATAATCTCATCGAGCAACGTGCAAAGACGAGAAACATATGACTCGCTAACTTCTAACAGCTGATAGGCATCCTCGTTTAGATCATAATTCATGCGAACTGCGTGACGATCATTCGATGTTGTGGTGATAGCTCCCCCACCAATAACAGAAGAAAATCCGCTTGTACCTTGGGGAGCTCCGTGATCACTTCCAACAGCATCCGTGACAATAGCACGGATGCGAGGTTTCAGTACTGAAATCAAGGATTCCACGGCTTGGTCTGAAGCAAGAGTAAAGGTTTCCGCGACCGGACTAAAAGACTTCACACACATACGCAATTGTTCCGTCTCATGCGTCTTTGGAGGAAACCCGTTATCGACACTTGTCGCTAGGATTCGTTCCAATTCTTTCGTATGATGAGCGGCAACCTCTAAATCATTAAATGAGGCACATGCCCATGAAACTCCTTGTTCAATTTTTTGTTGACGTTGCTTATCGTCAATGGCACTTCCTCCAGCCGCGTGGCCCATTACGGCTTGATGGGCCTGTCGACCTGTGAGACCAAGACTGGCTGCTCCAAAGATACCAGCAGATCCTTCCAGGAGGCCTTCTCCGGGCTTCAGAGGATTTACACCTAATTCTTCTGCTCGGCGACTTAAATACTGCACTAAGACATCCCTCAGACAATCGGCAAAGTAATTGGTCACAGCTGAGGCGGTACCGGTGTGACCAGTTGCGAACGCTCTTTGCGCGCCACGACGTGCCGCATACAGGGACGATTCTACTATGGAGGTTTTGAGAGGTCCGTTGCGGTTGATGGTGCCGGAGGTTCTACCGGTCGCAGTTCCTAGAGAACTGTATTGTCGTGGATCATCGGATAAGATCGCAAATGCTCGTTGCATTGATGCAAGCAAAAGACTAGACTCAATCGCGGAGTAGAAGCCACCAACTTCAGCAACTTGTTCTTGCAACTTTGTATGAGCTGGTAATATTTCGAGTGGCAAGTATTCCTTCTCTCCATCAAATAATTCGTCGTCGTCATCGTCTTTTTGATCTTTTTCAGTATCGTCGGTTGGCTTCATCCCTGTCGTCCATTCTCGCCGCTCTCGTTCCATTCGTTGTTCTTCTTGTTCAGATCGGTGCCTTAATTCTCGAGCTTTATTTACTTCCCGGACTGTGTGTTGAATGAATCGCGTATAAGATTCGGCATGTTGCAGACAGAGGACAGATTCTTCCATGGATGCATCAACATCAGCTAGACTGCCCACGTCTGTGGAAAAGCCAGCGTCGTCGAAATTTTCACCATTATGAGCACCCCCGGAAGCTCCTCCTCCTCCCCCCTCAATGATACCAGATGCTAATCGGGCTTCCAAGACGCTATAGATACGTTGAGCGTTCCGACATGAGCGTCCCAACTGACGACTCGACACATATTGTTCAAATAGAGGCAGAATAGCGTCTTCGACTTGAATATTTACTAGTTGAACGACGGCCGCATCTCCGTCGGCCCTATGCAAACAATGTGATACCATAGGCAAATGATGTCGGAGGATTGTGACAGCGACATTATAAACTCTTCCCATTGGAATGTAAGGGGGAGTACGACTATTTGGTGGGTGCTGTTTGTTGTTTGCGTCGACAGGAACGATCGATTTAGCAGCCTTTTCCAATTCTATCTGTAAAATTCCTTTCATAAAGCGCAGATAGAGAGTGACCGCTTCCTTTTCATATTGTACCATCGACATCATAGGCGTAAGTTTTCCCAAAGTTTGTAAATCTGAATTTTGTACCGCCTGTTGGTAATCTTTCAACAGAGTCGCTCGCAGCGCCTTCTTACTCGATTCCAATTGTGTTACTGTATACTCCCCCGCATACGCCTTCGCCCTTGCAGTCAATCTATGTTTTTGCATGAGCATTCCATAGTCCCGAATGGCCGCACTGGCTTGTTCCAATCTCTGAGCCGATAGTGATTGAGCGGCCACATCGCTGGCCTTCCGAAGAAGTAGCGCGGTTTCAACATCAGTTGCGTTTTGTTCTAGTTCACGTTTCTCCTGTTCCAACTGAATAATTTCTTGTGATGCTTGGGATCCACCGGACGCGATTTTTGTAAGGGAATTTAGGATGGAATCAGAGCATGCAATGGCCATAGCGACGGGATGTGAATCCGCATCTTGCATATTAGGAAGGCGTTTTAATAAATCCGGAAGATTACTGTTGTTATTAATGCCCGATGACAAGGGATCTTCGCTGATTTCGGCGATTAGTTTCCTAGAAAGGTCTACTGCTCTTCCTTTTGAGTTACGTGATAATGCCATAAGAGCCTCATATGGATCATCAAATTCCAATGCTTGCAAAAATGTCTTCGGTATGTTGTTAGGCAGATCATCTTTTGTTTCAACAACATCAGTCATGTTGAGAGTCAGAGCGTGAAAAGAGAAATGTTACTTTGCTTACACCGAAGGGTCCTATTAGACTAAAGACTTGCTTGTCGTTGTTGTGATAGTTTTTGGGAGATACTGGTGTACTAATAGTATTAGAAGGGAGATATTATCATTTATCATGATGTCTTCAAATTAAATTTCCAGAAGGAAATTATTCCGTTGGACCATGCTTGCATACAGACCTTTGAGACTATTTCTGTCTGGCGTCGTTTTCGCGATTGGGGATCCCGCACGACTGTTAATTTTTTTAATCTTATTTTAAAAAAATTCAAATGCGAAACAAACAACACAAACCAAGGAACACCGACAAAGCACCTATAATTCAAAGATGGTATATAATCCCTATGCAAAAAAACGTGCTCGACCAGCAGAATGGGGTCCTTCGAATCTATTGTCCTCGGCGTCATCAACGGTGAAACCAGTCCCTGTAGCTGCTGTTACTCAATCGAATGTTCCCAATAGCCAACAACCAAGGTTAGGATCGTCCGCATCTTCGCATACTTTTGTGAACAAAGGACGCGAAATCCATGGTATCAATGATAGTAGTGGAAGCTTTGATAATGAACAAAAATCAAGAGCAAATCTAACAAAGAATGATAACGGAAATAATACACAGCATGCACACCCAATGGGCAAACGATACCACAATCCTTATCTGAAAAATGACAGAAACGGCGTGTCGTCGACGGGATTACAAAGAAGTAGTGGTCAAGTGTTGCACAAAGATACCGCTTCAATACAAAGTAAAGAGTCTTCTCACAAATCTCATGTATCAGGACGTGTAGTCGATAGTACTACGATGAACACTACAGCCACTAATAGAACTTCTACTATGTTGCCCTCTAGTATGGCATCGATTCGACCAACATCGTGGAAATCTAGTAGTACACGTATTGATGAGAGGCCGAAATCTTTAGTTGGTACGTCGACTTGTAGCGCTTCAAAAGGTATGCAACCTCAAGCAGGTACACAACTTAGAATGCAATCATCTGGGAATAGGACTACTACAAGCACAAATACTAACCACCATCAAATCGGACAAGATGATAGTGTAGTCGGCCGTCTCCCCCGTGAAATATCCTACACTCCAGACGAGGTTAAGCCTATCCAAGATGAATATCGAATGAAGTTAATTAAGAATGCTAAACTATCGGCTCCTCTCAAGAATGGTTGGACGTTGTTCCCGCACCAAAAAAAGGCTATCGTTCGCGCACTTACCATGCGACGGATGATCTTAGCACTCGATATGGGACTTGGGAAGACATTGATTGGTGCTGTCTGGTCTAAGGCTTTTACGGAAACATTTGGACGAGGCAAGCTAAAAGTATACATAATTTGTCCAGTCTCATTAAAGGAGGAATGGAGAAGAACTGCGGTAGACAAGGTTGGTTTGATGGTGCAGGACGAAAAGTCAAAACAAAAAAATAAGAAGTCCACGAAGAATAAGGAAATTGTAACACAAGATAAAAATAACGGAGACGATGAATTAGACTTGAAAGTGTCGATTTGTAGCTGGGCGAAAGTTCCAACACAGGTGGAATCTCACATCGAACACTTCGTTGTGTGCTGCGATGAAGCTCATGCCATGCAATCTACACAAGCGCAACGTACAAAGGACGTACTGAATTTGGTAGATGATAAAAGGTACGCGGGGAAGGAAATCAAATCCAAGGATCACTATGATAGTCTGCAAGTTTTTTGTCTTGAACATCAAGTGATTTTTAATTAATTCGAAGTTGATGTTTTCGTCTAATCTTTTCTTTTTCTTGCTTTTTAGATGTGTGGGCCTTCTCTTACTCACGGGCACCCCGATGAAAAATGGTAAGCCGAGTAACCTATTTCCTTTACTGAAAGCGGTCCGTCATCCCTTAGGAAGGAATCAAAAGGCTTATGAAGCTCATTTTTGTAATGGTATGCTAAAGAATTTTGGTAGAGGAGCTACATGGGATGCAAGTGGTTGTTCAAATTTAGATCAGCTGAAACAGATGGTCGCATCCAACTTGCTTCACATGACAAAGGAGCAATGCTTGACGGACCTACCGCCAATGACAAACATTTTCCATGATGTTCCCGTCAGCAGTCGATTCCAAATTCAATATGAACAAGCCATTGTGCATCTAGCCAACATACAAGCTAACTCAAGCAAATTGAGTGACGAGTCGGTTTTAGGAGCAGTCCAGAGACTTCGAGTTGTATGTGCGTATGCTAAGGTGGAAGCTACAGTTGAACTTGCCAGAACAATCCTCAACAATGAACCCGCAGTCGTGATCTTTACGTTTTTCGCTCAAGTTGCGAAGCAAGTCCATTCGAAGCTTGCTGCTAGTGGATGGCCATGTAGTCTTCTAACCGGAGAAACTCCACAAAAGAAACGACAAGAACTTGTCGATAACTTTCAAAATGGACTGACCAGTGTATTCGTCTGCACATTTGGCGCTGGAGGTGTAGGTCTCACATTGACGGCAGCATCTACTATTGTTCTACTCGATCGTCCCTGGACACCCGGAGAAACTAGACAAGCTGAAGATCGAATTCGAAGAATCGGTCAAGTGAAAAAATGTAAATCATACTGGATGCGCTCATTCGACCTCGACAAAGAAATCGATGCAACATTGGAATCAAAAAAACAAACCACTAACGCAGTTCTCAATAGAAATGGGAACCAGTCTGCCATCGCTGCTCCATCTTGCAAGATCTCGATCAACCGACTGATTCATTCTTTTGTCCTGTCAGAAAATAGGAAGAATTTGTAGCTTTGTGAAAGATGGTTAAAATTAATTTGAAATTCAAATAGACTTCAATTTGATGAGAAACCATTAGCATGATGCGCACGATAACAAGCGCACATTCTCGAGATTTTATGAATAATTTTGAAACTCGAATAGTTCTTCCCGTTATTCAATAGTATCGAAAAGTTAAATTAATACATTATTACTCTTTTAGCTGTTTTTTCACAAAAGGAAAAGATGACTAACCATTCTATATAATTCTAAATAAATGTACATCTAATATTATATACATTTATGAAATCATACTGGTAGGGCTTCCCGACCTCAGAAGAAACGAAAGATGTCATCTTTCTAATTTTTTCAAAAAATCTTCATCGCAATTAATTCTTATATTCCGCCGTTGCTTCCGATTTTCTTTCTTTCTAACCCGTCTCGCTCGACTTATATTGCTGTTATTGTTGTTCTTGCTATCATTTCTATTGTTATTTTTGTCACGCTTCCCATCGGCTCCTCCTTTTCGAATTCGGGGAGATATTCTTCGCATACTGAGATCATTATTTTTCCTTTTTGGTATCTTTTTTGCAACACCTAAAACATACGCTACAATACTTTCCGGCACTCGTACTCTACCCTTACTTTTATCATCACTTATTTCTTCTACTCGTAATCTCCGTCCCATAAATTTAACACCGTGGAACCGTATAATAGCGGCCTAAATCGTCATCGTCGTCGTAAAGATAGAGAAGAGGGATACGAAATAAGGTAATTATGGTGAGAGAAAAAAGGGGACGACAGCAATAGTATTGTTGTACATACAATTATACCACCACAACTTGAACTAATTGATGTGTGCAATTGTACGATTTATTTGTACAATATAATATAATATCATATCATACTCACTTCCTTCTCTTCTACTGTTGGAAATGAAACAAATCCATATTCCAATGATTGACTATTCGGTCGTCGAGCAACACATGCCGGTACTGATTGTAACGTACTAACTTCACGAAATGTACGTGATAAATCTTCATCTTGTGCAAATTCGCATAAATTTCCAACAAAAATCGTCGTATCGAGCATTATGTCAGGAAGAGGAACAAGTTCGTAGCGTTGACCACCCATCAACAATTCTATTTCATCAGGATCTTGAAGATTACGAACCATCGACAACACAACATTTCCATTTGCTAATTTTGTCGATGATGACAATCCTGTATTTTTGTGCTTCGTCTTTGGAATAGAAACTGTTTTTGATGGTTTTGTCATTGTTTTTGTCACTGTAGAAATGATTCTTCCCGATATAAAACTATTACATCCGGAGGGAAGCAATAATAATACACCCAAGAATAGTAGCATTGTTGATGGTGATGGTGATGTCATTTTTCTAAACGACGACGACGACGATGCCGGCAGTCTTTTTCTGTTGTCTTGTTGCTTATCTGGATATACCACCATTTTCATCGTTGGGTTGTCTGTTGTTTAGTTTTGATTTGGTTATATAATTTTAAAAAAGACGAATTCACAAATGACGAGAAACGAACAAACTGATAATTGATATAAGGAATACAAAATTCCAATGTAAGTAAATTCTGCTTTCTGACTTTTTTTTATTCTGTCTTCGTGTATCTATGTTTACTCTGATTATTTATACCGTAGTGCTATCTTAAAAATAAATGCGATCAAGTTCTGTTCTGTTCTCGTCGTTTTTTTGTTTTTCACAATGAATGATTATAGAGGATTCGTTAATTTGGTTTCGCTTATAGTTCAACCATATCACTTATATTCGCCTTTCTTCTCTTCGAATCAAACAAAAAGAAAGACGGCAGAGATTCGATTCGTGAGAATCTTGGTTCTGTTCGATGTGAGTTGAGTGTGCTGAGTGATGATTGGCTTCCTCTTTTGAGTCCTCTTCTGAGCTTTCATGAAGAAATAACAAATCATTAAAATAATAAATTCTGATGTTTTTCTGGACTTAATTTGCGGCGCAGATAAAATAGTAATGAGTGACGTGTCACAATCAATGAAAAATATTCTAAAAATAATATTCTGTTTTTAATTTGTTTTCTGTCATGAGGAAAGCAACTTTAAAGTACAAAAGTGTGTATAATGTGGTTTAGGTGGTATATAATATGAATAAAAGTAATGGGCAATGGTTTCATGAGCTTCCTTCCCTTATGATTTGTTTCAAATCCAGACAACATCACACACATCAATCATACTGTCATTGTCTTCAAAAAATCTTATTGAACAAAGTGCATTTACATGATGTGATGTTACGTAACCCCCCCAACCAGTTTTCATTATTTTTCTATTCTTTTGAAAAACAACTGCAACAACATCAACAGTATCTGCATGCCCGTATTGACATTTGACATTTTCATTCGGTGCTGATAGACTCGACTCTCTGATTGATTGATTGATTGATTGATTGCTCCAACTAATTATGAGAAATGGTGGTATGGTATTTTTGCTTATAGCGTTTGCCATAGCCATAGTATCAATGTCCAACCAGCACAATACCACCAACTCTAACTTACTGTGCTCAATTCCCTAATTAATTCTACTATGATGATCTTGACTTCCTCTTCCACATTTTCATTTTCGGGTGCATCCCCCTTTTCGATTTTCACCCCCGCACCCAATTTCACGTTCTTCCACGTCACAACAATCACACCCCCAGAAAAAATATGATTCCTTAGAACTGTGTTGATCATACCATCGTTATTACTCTATTAGCACCAAGGGTCAAGAGATCAACACAACCGAACAACAATTGCAGTATCTATCGAATAGATGCGATAGTCTAGCTAGTTATTTATCTTAGATCCATTCAGTCCAAAACTTTTACCTGTACAAAACAATATCGCAACTATACAACTCCATGATGTTGAGATTTCAATCCTGTCCGCCGTAGCAGTCGTGATATTTTCGATCCTGCTGAATGCCGAAAATAACAATAATTGCTGTTCCGCTTTTTCCTTTGCATCGACGGGAGATCCAGTTACAGCAGCAAGTTTGAGTCAAAAGGCCGTAACGAAAGCATCGAATAATCAATTTATGAGTGCTGGGACTCGAAGAGATACAATCAAAATGCCAAGCCAAAACTCCGATGGTCCCATGGACGGTACGTGTCTGTCTGTTTTAAAATACCTTGTTTCGTTTCTGTGTTGATTTGATTTGATTTGCACTGGTAAAAAATTCAAAAGTTAGTGCTCTTCTCAATTCATTTTTTAATACATTTCATGGTACTTATATGCTTTATTATGATGTACGATGTGATGAAAAATTGGACCCATATGATTGACTGAATGCCATGCCGATACAAATGGACTTTTGAAACTTCTTACATCTATTTTAGCCTCCTGGTTCAGACTATGCTCAATTTATGGATATTAATTCCGCTATGTATCGGGACCGCACCCTAATGATATCTAGATTCATCGATGAAGAGGCCGCGAATGAAATTATCTCCATCCTACTTTGGATGAGACAACAGGATTTCCTACAAGACCATATCCATTTATTTAACGTTCCTGGTGCTTATTACGTCCATCATTGGCTATTTATGATTTGATTGAACAACCAAACAAACTTGTGAATTGAAACGGTCAATCTAGGTTGTGTACCGGTATGGATCGTTCTTGTGTGCAGCGGGGACGAAGGGAAAACGATCAGCTATGCCTAATTCTCGATTCTTATTACAACGTATGGGATTAGATCAACCGGTTCGTGGACAAGCAACCGACATTGTTTAGAAGTAAAAAACATCAAATGTGGAATGATAGAACCGAAAAGATACTCGCCACGTTGACAGGCCAGCCCATTGAAAAGGTTCAGACCGATTTGAAACGAGATTTTTATCTAAGTTCCGATGAGGCTGTTCAGTATGGACTAATAGATCAGGTACTATTGCCATCTCCTATGAAACGGGCCGCAAGAGGTCAAAGTGCAGACTTAGGAATTTCGAAGGTGACGAAGAGCAAAGTATCAAGTAGAGAAGCTAGCGATGGTGTGGTTGGGGTAGTCAACAACAAACTCCACCTTCGAATGATAAGCGAAAGGATGACGAGCCAAAAGAGCCAAAAACTAGCAAGTAATAAATAAAATAAAAAGTAAATAGTTGATATTAATTATTGAAATATCTTGCGTCTCGAATATAAATAAGTATTATTTTAAGCTTCGTAGTCATTTTCTTTCCTCTCTTTTTGTTTCTTTGAAAATATTAAATGAATCGAATCAATCGACTTCATGATTCTCCTCTAGCGAGAAAAAGAATACAATTGCGTATAGTATAGTATCTTTTATATGAGTTCGATGCAAATACCAAGCTGCATCGAATTATTCCAACATGAAGAGAAAAATGAAAAATATTCAATCTTTTTTAGTTTTTACAGAAAAGTACATACATATCCAGATTATATTATGTAGAAGCCTAACATTCAGCATCGGTAACAAGCTTCAGAGGATATACAATAATGAATATGAAGCTGTGATCGCATGATCTTGTGGTGAATTGCGTGGTGAATTTTTGCTCTCCCTCCCCCAAGATAGGATCGGCACCTTTTTTTTGTAGAATATGAATAGGAGATTTTAAAGTTTACATTTTTAAAAAGCAACATCACTCATCATCATTTCCTAGTATAGTTTCTTCCTTCACCATAAGTCCATCTTGTTCCTCATTTTGGATCCCAACGTGTTCGTGTTTGAAAGACTTATGGCAACCATCGATACCACAATTATAACGTTTCTCTTCCGGAGGGGGTGCTTGCTTTTGTTGATTGGAAAGCACGAAATCCATGTGAGCTTCCTGCTCGGGCCGGATCATACAGATATCCTGAATGGGTGCGTCAGAAAGCAATACGCCTGATCGATCCAACCAATGTCGAACAGCGTGAGGTTCTATGATACCGTCGGTACCAGATGTGAGGCCGAGCAATCTTGGACAAGCATTAACAACCACACCGTCGCGAATAGCTATCAATGCCGGCATATCTCTATCTGGGTCAAGAATACTGGATGGAAAAGACTTTTGAGCCAAGGATGAATCCATCAATAGGACTGATCGGCCTCCACTTCTCAAAAATATAGTACCTGCGCATTCCTTAGCAAGCTCAGTTTCCAAGTAGTAGTCTAAAGATGC